>CAUYSK010018742.1:0-47096 GCA_963575035.1 Avahi laniger
AAATAGTGCCAGGCTAGAGGTTTTTCTTCCCAGATGAAAAGGGAGGGAAGGAGGGAAGGAGGGAAGGAGGGAAGGAGGGAAGGAGGGAAGGAAGGAAGGAAGGAAGGAAGGAAGGAAGGAAGGAAGGAAGGAAGGAAGGAGGAATAGGCAAGAAAGGAATTGAAAGGAAGAAGGCAGGGAGGAGAGGCAAGGCACTGCAACTGCTCCGACCCTGCGGCTCGCTCCGCTGTGATTTCAGGCTCTCTGACTTACAGATGAGCCACGCTGCTCTCCTGTCGGATACTGACAATCTGGCAGAATAGTCACTTCACACAAGGTCGTTGTCAAAATGCCAAAATACCAAACAGTCCCCTCTTTCACTAAATGAATGACTGCTACTTCTTTACTAATTATAGCTTTATGGTCACTCAAGAATGTTCTCCCTGTGGATAAGATCTACTGAGATACCCAGAATTGCCACCCAATTTCTGTCAACACTTAACCCAAAGCAAACCTCCACTTCCTCGGACTCTCCCTAAGATGACTCGACCAACCCAAACCCTGTGTCAGGTTGTTTAACATACCCTCTTGCTGAGAGAACCCACGGTTCCCCATAGTGCGTGCTGAGCATGTGACAAACCGGACTTGCTCAGATCTCGGTGTCCCCACTAGTGGCTTGGCGAAGCATGCTGGCCTGGCACCTCCTTTCCCGATACGTCCACCTACGGTAGAACCAACTGCACCACCGTTCTCTGCATACACTGGTAACCTTTGTGAAGTCCACGTTGCCACTTTGTTAAGACAAGTCGTAGCTCTTCATTTCAGGTTCATTTTACACGTCATTCAGGGCAGGCTTCGCTTAGAAATTTGGCTAGTACAATTGTCTACTGAATCTGGACGAATGATGTGAGACTCCTTAATAAAATTTGTATTAATATCAATTTTAGAAGGATAGCGATAACAAAAGAGGATTATAGAAATTTATATAAACTCTTAGTTTTTTTCTTTGTTCATATTTCCTGAATATCAATTATAACACTAAAATCTTAGTTTCTTTAGCTGCAGAGCTTTTAAACCTAAACTGCCACGGTACATTTTTCAGCTAAGATCACCAAATACATCACCTGGGTAGGCTAACTGAACGTTTTTCATCGATACGATGTATCAGTAACTTGGCTGATTATTTAACATAAGAGTCAAGTATTTTTCAAGGTCATGTCAAGTACGGAGAACAATCCCTGGTTTGTAATATGTGAGACTGAGGATGATCATCACAGCGTATTCACTGGGCTCAAACACCACGGTTTATGAGAATGTGCATTGCTGATACACCTGAACAGGAATACTCGACATTAGGTCTCTCAATTTTGGGTTATAATTAGAAGTTGTTAAAAGATATGTGTTGTAATTACCTGAATATGATGGAAATTATGACTTCTATCAACCTCCAAATGCGTAAAGCATATAGTAGCATTGGTTCTACCATGAGAAATCGTTTCGTGTTTTTCTCCCCCATCGCTTTTCTTTCTTTTCCGTTTCTCTACAGTATATCCTGCTTTTATATGCTTTTCTCTTTCCTACTTTCCCTCTCTGAAATGCACCTGCTATCAGTGCTCAGTGTCGCTGTGCGGCCCTGAGGCTGGCACCGTGCTGCCAGCTGAAATCCAGGCGGAGCCTGCATGGTCCAGGAACATCACCTTGACAACTGCTTCTGCACCCGTCCTTACCCACGTGGGCGTGTAGCTAAACATGTCACACTGGTACTGGACTGGTACTCCTTCAGCCTTGAAATTGCTCTCAATCTCCTTTCTTAGGAAGCAGGAGCCTACTACATAACAAGTATCTTGCAGGTGCAAACAGCCCCTGGAAGTTCAGTTTGACTTAAGAGCCTTATTAACGGCGAATCCGTGTTTGCCCCACTTCCTCTGTTTTTGTCCGGGGCATCCGAGGCGGGCGGGGGGCCACTTGGCTGCAAGCGTGTGTGAGCGACTCACTTGGCATGGCTGACAGTGAGATCAGTAAACACTCTGACGTTACCCAGGGCAGGCTACCAAGATGTCAGGATCAAAGCAAGTAGCAGACCCAGTCCCGTCTTCCCTGGTTTGATAGTGGAATCTAGAAAAACGTCCTCTGAGTGATGACGGTAGGAACTTGATATACTTAATCTTGGAAGAGGAAAGACTTCAAAGAACAGGAAAAAAAATGAGGGGGGAGAAGTTCAAAAAAACTTTCCATTTGTTGTTAAATTGCTTATCAAATTGGACATAACTCTGGCAAACACCCAGAGATGTCACCTGGCTGTCCAAAGGCAAAAGTTAAATGTCACCCAGGACTTCTACCTCCAGGTTCAAGGTTTCTGTGACCACTTCCAAGAGGTCACAAGTATGGGGATTTTGAAATAAAACAATCCTAAACTGAAATATCTGCTTCCTAGTGATTTAACACAAGTCAACTATTTAATGGCTCTAAGTATCAATTTCTCATTTGCCAGATAGTGTGAAGGCCAACTTGGATGATTAGGGTGAAGATTAAATCGTATAATTTATGTAAAATTCCAATTGCAACGGCTGACACAGAGCAGAACTCTTTAATTAGTAGTTACTGATGACACTGGTGATAATATAACGATTATTAATACCATACCAATTATCGATATTACCATATCAATGTCAGAACTAGGACCTCTCAAAAGTTACATTGAGGCAAATTTTTCTTTAATATGAGCAAGAATTTTGTTAATTTTCAGAGAGGATCTTCAGTTTCTGCTTTTCTAGCCATTATGTTAGGATGTAATATTTCAAAACATGTATCATCACTACCCTCTTGAAATATGGGATAAAATTCTTCTGACATTTGTAACAAATATAACATGTTGAGTTTAGGGTAAAAACCACTGATAGGAAATTTACCTTATTTTAGCAGTAGTGGCAACAGAACATACTTTATCCACAAATTTTATCCCAGAAACATACCTATTCCTTCTCCCCTAGGTGCTTAGACACACCTTACAATGTTTCACTGCAATATAAATGTTGGGGATGGCTCCAAATCACTCAGCACTGCTCACGGTAAGTACACGCTATCTGAGATCGCATCTGCGGTAGGTTGCCGGAAGTTACGGAATTTATTTCGAGTTATCATATATAAAGTAAACACTATTACTGACATGAAGATATTTCATTTCCTCGTGTTTCATCTACTTTCCACATACTGGAGAGCTAAAGTGGACGATCATGATAGAATTCCACAGCACACTGCTTTAGAACATTGTTTGTTTATAATCTAAATAAAAGCCTTCTGCTTTTAGCTATCACAGTTGTGCTTAATAAAATCAGTCATGTAAATACAGATTTGTTTTGCTGTTGTTTTTATGAAACCAGGAAAAGATAATACTAGATAAACAACAACTGATAACATATGCTGCAAATATACTGACACAAAGGGAATTTATAAAAGGTATCCTTCAGAAAGAAGAAAAATTATTCCAGAAGGAATATCTTACAGGCAAAAGGAAAAATGATTCTTTTCTTAATTTCCCCTCAGGATGCCATATAATTAGCAGCATTTTAGATGCACAGGAGAAAAAAATACCATGTAACGGATGCCTTAAGGCATTTGTAAACCTTGACTTACAACAGAATCACCTAGAGGACTTGTAACATGAACTTATTATTACATATAAATTTGTTGTAACATAAACTTCTGGGCTCAACCCTCAGCAGTGCATATTAAGCTGGTGTTGAATTAGGCCTGAGAATTTGCATCGCTTAGGAGTTTCCAGGTGCTGCTGATGCTGCTGGTCTGGCCCCACGGTGGGAATCTGCCTGAGGGTTCGGAGCACATCTTCCTTTGCAGCCTTAGCAGAAAGGACACAGGCCCCGCTACCTGTGTCTTTCCAAACATGGAACTATAGGCTGTCATGCAAATAAAACCTATAAAACAATCTGTTTTCTTTGAACCAATCATTTGCATTTTTAGGTCAATTCAGGCATTAGAACCCTTCACTCTTAAAAAATCCCATTTTACAGTAGCTATTACCTACATTTTATGATGCATCCCACCTTCACAGCTCTGGTAATTATTAAATTGTAATTAAACGGGCTGTAAATATTTGCTTTATTTTAGGTCATTCATTTATGTTCCTATACACTAAAAAATGAATCATCCTTTTTTGTAGTTATTGTATACATCACAGACCAAGCTTATTAATTGCGCTCAATAATTCATGAATTTATTCAATATGTACATTTTGAATTTGTACTTAGTTATGAGGTGTTCATGTTACATGAGTGAAAAAAAAACAGACCTTGTGATGTATAAGTTACAATAAAGATTAAAAATAAGTTGAAAAATTTACATATCATTTGAAATAATATAACTACCAAAGAATACCAAAACGCAAACAAAAAACCACAAATAGTACAAGGGGACGAGAATGTCTAGGATGCTGCAATTTGAACAGGATGTCCCACAAGGGCTTTCCAGAGGCGGTGGCATGATTTAGGGCCTCGTGACATCCATGCTACCTTTTGGATTCAGTTTTTCAACTTTTTACCTGATTTTTAAAAATACCAGTTTCTGTTTTGTTTCTCCAATTCCTTTAGCGCCTGCACTGGGCTAAAGCTATGAAGAAGTTGCAAACTCTCTGTCCTCTGGCTACTTTAGAAGGTTACACCTTTGAACAGTCTCAGTTCGAAGCCCCGACAGCTCCAGCTCGAAACGCACTCACCCAGTGCACTCGGGAATCTTTGACTCTGCAAATGAGACACTTTAAAAAATAAAAGTATGTGTATTTTACTCCAAAGTCCACTTTATTGAGGTCTGATTTACGACATCATAGTCCCCCCTTTAAATGCACACATCACTGAGCTGCACCAAAAGTGTGGTCAGGCAAACGTCACCACGAGCAAGGCAGGGTGCAGCTGCCTCACCCGAGAAAGCTCCTTCACATCCCTCTGCGGTTGGTCACCTCTCCCCAGCCGTGTGAGCACTGCTCTGCTTTCTTCACCCATGGTTTTACCTTTTCCAAATGTTATGTAAAAGGGTAACAGAACATACAGCTTTCAATTTTGGCTTTTTTCTTTTAGCATAGATTAGTCTATATTGTCGTGTGTGTCAGTAGTCTGGGTTTTTTACTGCTGAGTGATATTCCACCGTGTGGATGTACAAAGCTTCAGGTATCCACGTGGCAGTCGAGCACTGGGCAGTTTTCAGTACGGGGCAATCATGAATACGAATAACCGTTCTATGCAAATTTGCAACAAGTTTTGTGTGGACGTATGTTTTTATTACTCTTGTATAAATACCCAGGAGCAGAACTGCTGAGTCATATGGTAAGATAGGTTTAACTTCATGAGAAACTGCCCAATTGTTTTCCAAATCGATTGCTCCATTCTGCATTCCCAAGGGTAACGTGTAAAAGCTATGGTTACTCTACCTGCACACCAGCACTTGGCACTGTCCATTTTTTTTCTTTTTACTCTTTTTTTTTTGTCATTCTAATGATGCATAGTGGTATTTCACTTCGGTTTTATTTGCATTTACATTGTGACTGATAATGCTGATCAACTCTTCATGTGCATTTACCACTCATGTTTCCTCTTTGGTGAAGTGTCTGTAAATATTTTTTTATCATGTAGTATTTTTTAATTTCTGAGGCACCAGAAATAGACATGGATATTTTAAAAAGTATTTTCTTATGTTCCAAATATAATTGAATTTTTAAAGTCCAAAAATAACCACTGCTAATTACCATTACATTTTTCTGATGAATAACACAGATCTAAATAATGAAAAGGTTCAAAGTAGAAATGATAATACATTGCCTTTAAAACTTTAAAAATTAATCAAAATCAGCCAGTTATGATCACATAGTATGATCACCTGGCCAAATATTCAAAGAATGAAGAATGACAGTTAAGCAATCGTAGTTTCAAGCATTTCACACTAAAGTCCTGCAAACTGTCCCCTAAGGACTGGCCCTTAGTTGTCAAATAAAAAATTATATTCCACTTATTTTAAAAAACATTGAAATGTATAAATATATAATAAATAAATAAATACTACATTATTGACAATAAATTGATTATAAGTACTAATCAAACAATAAATTATTTCATAATCAAATATTAAATGTAACTAGGATCACAGATTTTAAAGACTGACATGAAATGCCATTGCAAATTATTAATTATGTTACAAGGTTATATCTACTCTCCAAGCTTGATTTCCTCATTTGTAAATGGTAACAGTATCTACCTCACAGGGTTCTTAAAAATATGAAATCACTCTCTAGACTGAATATTGATATTTAAATATTAATATTGTATCTATTCATATGTAATTTAAAACATGAAAGTCACAGGATATCCTCACCAGGATATAATTTTGCTTATTAGAGTAGTGGACACAACTTTTTGTGTGTTATATGCAGTGTTGCCATCAGAAACAAATATACATTCTCATCAATCATAAAAAATAATATATACCACCGTGAGCAAGTCTTAAAAAAATAATATAAAAGCTCTAATTTTTATGATACTGTGGACGAATAATAGTGAAATCCTAAAGAATGAAAAAATAAAAACCAACCATCTATACATTTTTTCCTACCCACTATCTAATTCCTTATGTTCTATGAACAACAGTTTATAATCTAGATATGGCTGAATAATATCTAAAATGAAGCTACGTAAACTTTCTCCTTGATGAGAGAATGGGAAGGCAGGAAAAGTAAAAATATACTCAGGATAAAAGAACAGAACGAGCAAGAGAGGGAATGAGGAATTTAAAAAGAAGAAAATTTTTTCTCCAAAAAGACTGTTTAGAAGCTTACATTAGCCTATTATACTAAACACTGATTAAGTGTCAGGTATGTGCCATTAACTTTGATAGGTAACAGGAATGAACATGAGACCGGGGCATTTCCGTGAGAAGGTGAGACAGACCGAGAGGCATTGCTTCCATAAAATACCCAACTGCTGCACAAACTATGAGAAACACACTATTCCACGTGTTACTGAGCTTGCACGAAGCTCCAAAGGCAGACACACATACACACACACAATGTTAAATTAATGCCCTTAAGGAAACACAGAAGTTGAAGTACTTTGGAAGAAATGACAAATATCAGAAATCTAGAATTTCAGGAATTTTAGCCAATTAAGGGGGACTGTAGAGTAACTCTGCATTTGAATTAATCTGAGGAGTCAAACTGGAGGCCCCCAAAAAGCCAAGACGACTGAAAATGGGTGTGCAAGTACAATCAAAGAGTGAGCTATGAAAACAAAAGCACACCGTCTGCTGAAGTTTGTAACCACTTTCTCTCACATGAGTCTCATGTATTAAAATATATTACTACAATTTTCTGAGAACGGCCAAATTTGGAGATTCAGTTAGGTGGACTCCATTCGATTGCGAACCTAAAGCAAATTCTAATCATTTTTAAGATACAAACAGGACCAATCCAGGTTCCTGAGTATTCCTCCAAATTAAGTTCAACCGATTCATATTTAAATGATAAAACGTGAAGAAACAAGCCAAAATGAACAATGATAAGCGTAAAGAAAACACAGTCACAAAGAATGAAGTTGCACTCCTAAAGAGCCGAGATTTCACATATTGCATTATTAGATTAACAACATAAAATGTCTATACAATAAAGGTACAAAGAGAGATCCATTACATAAAAAAAGGAAGCAACAAAGGACTGTGGTACAATGACAGACTTGAAAATAAATCAAAAAGAATATTTTAAAATAAATTTAAAAATCACAGACATATGTTAAATAGCAGATTAGACACACTTAGAGAGAGAATTGGTAAACTGGAAGCCACTGAGAAAACTTCAATTGATGGATAACTATATTATATTCGTGGATTAAAAAACACAGTGACTTTAAGAAAAATGAAATTTCTTTCAAATTGGTAATCTGAGGCAATTGTAATCAAGATACCAATTGTTTATTCATAAGATTTGATAGTCTCATACCAAAATTCTTATGACAGTGGAAAAATCAAGAATATCCAAGAAGAAAATGGGGAATATTTATCTTGCAGCATATCAAGACTTGTTACAGACTGATAAATACACAGTAGTTAAGTAGTTTGACGTTAAGGCAAATACACAGTGGGCAGAGACCAGACAGCCCAGAAACAGATGCAAGCATCTAAGGAAACTCTATCTGAGTCAGGGTACTCACTGACCATCAGATTTCAGTGCATTATTACATAAATAGCCTGAAGAGAACAGATTATCCATAAATAAATAAAACTAAATCATGACCTCACAATTAACAAATGGAAATATTTTCTAAACGTAAAGTTTTTAAGCTAAAAGCAAAATACTGAAATTTTTGCAGTGCATTTAGAAGACTATCACCAGGACTTCAAAATCAGCAGGGTATCTTTAATAAGAAACAAGAAGATCTTACCAGGAGGAAATACTGATTAATTTAAACACATTAAAATTCAAAACTATATAATCAAAAGTAACTCATTAATAAAAATTGTAAAAAGCCACCAAGTAACTTATTTGCAACACTTAAAAACTTTATCTAGAATTTTAAAAAGTGGCAAATGAACATAAACCACAGAAACAGATAACCCAATAAACAGTAAGCAAATTTCATAAATACGCATTTCAGAGCACAGAAAACATTAATGGCCAATAACATTTTTTAAAAATTCTCAAACTTAATAAATTAGGAAAATACAAATTCCAACCACAAGAGATACCACTGGAGCTCAATAAACTGCCTTTTGAAAAAACTGATAATGCCAAGTACTGGTGTATACGTGAACTCGCACAATATTAATATGACTATGCACTTCTAACGTGTGATGCACATACTCCATGACACAGTGTTTCGCTGCGAGTGCGACGGCCTAAGAACGTTGTTTTCAGCAGCACTGTTTGCAGTACTAGGAAAATAGAACCAACTCAAATGTGTCCGCCAAAAACTAATTTTTCAACGATACATTTCCATTTGAGTTTATGGTCCTCGTGAATCAGAAAGTGTCCTGAATCCAGGAACCTGCAGTTGAGCAAAGACAACCTCAAAGCATTAGTAAAAAAAAAATGTGCACAGTTGGCAGGGGGGTTGTATCAAATGATTCTCCACCTCCTTTTATTTACTTTTATTAATTTATTTAAGTCCTAAACATTAAATTTATAAAATATTCCCTGTGTACCAGCCACTATCCTTGGTTCTGTGTGAGAATTAGAAGCTAACCCCAAGAATTCTTGCTCCCATCTCACTGTCCGACAGTTTCTATGAATCATACGTGTCTGCTGTACGTGGCCCCAAACGCTGTGACCGCTGCCTCCCTTGCTCCTCTCCACCCACGCTGGTAACAAAGTCTTCTCGCTCCCGGCGAGAACCGTAACTGTTCCTGTTCTGAAGCCTCGTACTCCTTCATCAGGCCTCCACGCATGCCATCCTCTCAGAAATGCGGTTTCTCTCACCCTTACTCAAGCGTCTATCACTCTCCATCCGTTTAGACTGTTTTTCTTTTCCAGATAGCACTTATATCCGAAATTATATTATATATTTATTTACTTAGCCTTTAGGAAATCATAAAACAAAGCACACTCACAGAAAATGAGAGATATATCCTTTCATTGCTAACCAGTAAGCATTGATTACTCACAGTACGAACTAGACTAATTCACCAAAACAAAAAAGATTCCATTTAAGATACTTTATATGATTATGGTACAACGTAATATGTGCAATAGATCAAAATAAGTAACAGTAACAGACCATGGTGACAGAGGCACCCTCTCCCAGTTACAAGACTCAGAAGCAAAAGGGATGTTGTTGATAGTAGGAAAGAATCGACATAATTAGAAAGAATGAAAATTAACCACCTAATCAGTAATTTTTTAGTATTTCTTTACCATTTTTATTATATAACACTCATAAAACCTACAAACGATTTGGTAAGAGAAAAATGGAATGCATGGACAAATAAAAAAACTACTATTGTTTATTTGGCATTTTAGGGAGTATAAAAAGTGAAAAAGGGGCCACTTTTGCATCAAGGAAATTTTCAGAGTTGGTAAAGGTAATAGCTTTAGGAACTGGCTGTTAAATTTTTCATTCAAAGGACTGAATGAAAATGGTCCTCTATTATTCTTCACCGTTAGACATTTTACTGCTTATCGTCATCTTACTCAATACCTGGAGAAATGAAGCAAAACGCCTACATCTGTTACCTGCATAGAACAGAATCGAACTTTACAGAAAGAGTGGCCAGGACATGGACAGAGGGAGCTGAAATTCATCTTTAAGCTATTCTGGTCATTTATATTCTCCACGTTGTCACTGTTCCCAATTTCTGCAAAGAATTTAGAGTTACCTACATGAAAAGGAAGATCAAAACCAAATCACTGCAAGTTTCAGATGCGTTTTATCAAATAAGATCACTGCAGTGATTCTGGGAAGAGAAATCAAAGCAAGGCACCAAGATGAGAAGAGAAGGCTTTCCGGGCGTGTGGGGGATGGGGCAGGCTGACGCTGGGGGGCACAGGAAGCCAGAAGCACATCGGAGAGGGCTGTTTGTGTCTGGCACACTAAAGGGGAAACCCTTTAGACTAGAGGTTACAGTTTTCATAAAGGAGGAACTCTGTATTCCTTTTATCATAATCAATTATACTTTAAAGTATTTTCATGAGCAAAATGATGCACTTTTATCTACCATATTCTTAAAATAAGTAAGAGTCTGATCTACGGCCTTTGTGAAAAAAAAACTGTAATAAGTTTCTTACTCTATAAAGTATATTCAGATGTAACTACAGACTAACCAGGAGGTTGTCAACACTCTTTTCAGTAAGTCTTCAAACACTTTCTGCAGAAATATTTGGAAATTACTGAGCAGTGTCATACAACCATGCTACAAAGAAGTTCAACCCTAAGGCTTCTAGTAACAAAATAATGTACGAATATGTAGTTTCTTCAAATATTGTTTACATGACAGGGAGAAAGATTATTTTACGGAACCGGCCCACGTGATTATGCACACTTAGAAGTCCCGGCCCAGGAGGACCGACAGTACGGTTCCAGTCCGAGTCTGAGCGGACCTGCCCCTCCTGTAGGTTCCAGGCCAAGTCCAAGCTCGAAGGAAGGGAAAAGCCATTTTCAGCTCAAAGAGTCACGCAGAAAGAAAGAATTCATTCTTTCTCAGTCTTTTATTCTGTTCAGGCCTTCAGAGAGTTAAATGAGGCCTGTCCAAGTCAGGGCGGGCGATCCACTCTATCAGTCTACTGATGGGGACGCCGACCTCACCCAGAAACATCCCAACAGACACATCCAGATAGAACAACGGTTAACCAGGAGTTTGGGAACCCTCGGCCCAGTCAAGCTGTGAATTTAACCATCACAGACAGTTTTAATTCTTTCTGTGGCTCTGCGTAACTTTTATTTTTCTTTTTCTTATTCTATTATTTTGTTTCATTGCATTAGTAGGATACTGGATAAAAGTGATGAGAGAGGACATATGTGATTGTTTCTGATATTAGGGGAAAGTGTCTAGTTTCACACCATTAAGCATAATCTTAGCCACAGGGTTTTTGTGGATATTCTTTAATCAAGTTAAGGAAGTTCCCCTCTATTCCTACTTTGCTGAGAGTTTTTATCATGAATACATGTTGGATTTTTTCAAATATTTTCCAGCGTCAGTTAATAGGACTGCAAGATTTTTGTTCTTCAGCCTGTTGATATGGTGGGTTGGTGTCCAAATTTTGAAAAAGCTTGTAGACCCAGAACAAATCGCACTTTGTCTGAGTGTGTACTTACTTTGTGCATCATCAATTTTGACTCGCTAATATTTTGTTGACTGTTTTTGCACGTATGTTCGTTAGATATACCGGTCTGTAGTTTTCCTTTCTTGTGATGCCTATCTGGTTTAGCATTAGGGCTTCATAGAATGAGCTAGAAAGTGTTCCTTCTGATTCAATTTTCTAGATGAGACGGTGGAGAATTGGTATCATTTCTTCCTTAAAGGTTTGGTTAAATTTACCAATGAAATCCATTAGTGTTTTTTTCTTTTTTAGAAGGTCATTAATTATTGATATAGTTTTTCATATATATACATATATAGAGAGAGAGAGAAAAAGAGAGAGAGAGAGAGGTCTATTCAGATTATCTAATTTTCCTGGTGTGAGTTTGGAGAGTTTTTCTTTTACAGAGCTACAGAACTTGTCCGTTTCAACTAAATTATCGATTTTGTTGGCATAGAGTCATTGATAGTATTCCTCTATCATTGTTTTTTGATGGCCATAGGTCAGTAGTAATGACTCATCTTGCATTTCGATATTTCTGACCTCTCTTTCTCTCTCATTACTATGACCACAATTTTATTGATTTTTTCAAAAACTATTTATTGATTTTCTCTATTGTTTTCCTATTTTCAGTTTCATTAATTTCTACTCTAATTTTAGTTTTTTATTTTCTTCTGCTTGCTTTAGGATTAGGCAGGGTAGAGAATACAGTACTTTCTCCAGTTTCTTAAGGTATCAACTTGGACTACTGAATTTAGAATCCTTTTTTGATGATACAGGTATATAATACCATAACTTTCTCTCTAAGCATTTTTCTACATCTTACAAATTTTGATAAAAGTTCTTTTTTATTTAGTTTAAGTCATTTTTTAAATTTCTCTTGATATTTCTTCTTTGACCGTGTGTGAGTGAGAGATGTGCTGTTCGGCCCCCCAGCAGTTGGGGATTTTTCCAGCTATCTTGCTGTTAATGAAGTCTAATTAAATTCTGCTGTGGTCTGAGCACAAACTTTGAGTGATTTCTATTTTTAAAATACATGTTAAGTTGTGTTTTATGGTCCAGGGTACGATCTATCATGGTGAGGGTTCCACAGGAGCTTGAGAAGGATGTAGTTTCTGTTGATGTTCGATGGTGTATTCTACAAATGTCAATTAGACCATCCTGATCAATAGTACTATGCAGTCATCTGTATTTTTACTGATTTTCTGCCTGCTAGATTTATCAATTACTGAAAGAGGGATGTTGAACTCATCAACTATAGTAATTAATTCCTCTATTTCTCTTTTCAGTTCCGTCAATTTTTGCCTTACATATTTTGACACTATTGTTTGGTGCATAGACATTGACCACTGTTATGTCTTCTTAGCAAATTTATTCCTCTACCATTGTGTAATTCCTCTCTTTATTCCTGTTAATTTTCTTTGTTCTAAAGTCGACTTTTGCCTGCATTTTGTCTGCATTTTGCATCTCTTTTCACCGTAATCTACTATCACTTTCCGGAGCTCACTGCTCTGGTGGTGGGGAGGGGAGCATTTGCTATCTTCTGATTAAATCTCAGTCTTTAGGATGCCTGGGTCTCATCTTAGGTGGGACAGGGAAGTTAGAGTATCTGTCCGGTGAGAGCAATGTCTTTATCCCAGACTTGTGACAAGGCTCTCGTACAGTCTTTTCTCCTGGAGACTAAGTCTTGTTGCGGAGACTGTTACAGGCCTGTCTAGCAGTGATGACTCTTCCTCTCTATCTGCCACAACCAAGAAGGAATCTTTTTCAGAGCTCAGTGTGAGAACCTGCTGGGTTACTGGAGGGAAAACGTGAAACAAAGTGGGTTACTTCCCCCAAAACTGCAGACTCCTCGGGGTTTCTTCACTCAACCTCCAGCAATTTCTCTTGATTAACACTTAAGTGTTCCAATGATTTTAGGGATCAGTGGCTCCTACGCCAGGTAAGGAGATCTCATCTCTACTCATGTATTCATTTAAATAAATTCTATGGTTTTTTACTTATAAAATTTTCGACAATAATTCCCCACTTGGTAAAATATTCAATATTTACAGGACTAATCTTGATGTGCATATAGCTCGCGTTGTCTCACCATCTTGCTTAAAATCTTTAAAGCTCCTGTTACTTACAGGACAAAGTCCAGCCAATTTCCAACATTATTTTCCTCTCTCCGTTTCACATCTCTGACTCCAACTCAGCTGAGCTTCCTGCTTCTGGCATTTTAATTCATCCTTGTTCTTGTCTCTTGCCTGGTAGAGCCATTCTTACCCTGCGCTACTATCTCCAATTCCAAACTATCTCCAGCCTCTGATGAGCAACCTTGTGCCAGTTCCACGAAGCCTCTCCAGGCCCCGTTGGAAACTCCAGGCCTCTCTTTCTACATGCTGATGGTATTCCATCTGCCATCTTCTGATGCATAGTTTCTTTCCCACCAAAACTTACGCTTATGTATCTCATGGATTATTTCTTTTACTAGAATCCACGTACCTAAAAGAAAAGGATCAGTGTCTAATTTGTCTTCATACGCTCCAAATCACCAACCACTGTAAGTCCTTCACATAGAATACCTATAATAATTATTATGTCTTCAATGAGTAAAAATATAATACTAGTTTTTGATTCATTCTAGGGAATTTTTTCCCATTTATTTTTATTCTGAGTTCCATACTTAACATATACAACATAATTGTGAATCTAGGTTAATGCATTAAAACCAAGACAAAATTGTATCATTGTAATACCTTTTCATTTGCTAGTAAATAATTTTATTATTTTTAATTCATTTTTACTTTCATATTTAAAAATATTGGAATTAAATATAACAGATTTAACACAGGATATATATCTCTTGATTTTCTACTAAAGTGATCATAAAGGCACAAATATATGGATACACAAGGACAAATATAATGAAGACCCCAGCAGAAAAGACATACCAACAAAATGTTTGTTGCTGAAAATTAGATGCGTATGCGATAATGGATTTAGCATATTAGAGATACATGGGAAATTAATCCTGTGGAAGATGGCATTAATGAAAAGCAAACGTATTTAACAGACGGGGCTCCAAAAGAGCTCAGGAATTGGTGGCCGATACAAGAAGCTATACTTACTGATATGTTTACACAATGAATGTAAAGCT
Organism: Avahi laniger; assembly: GCA_963575035.1. Classification (NCBI taxonomy): domain Eukaryota; kingdom Metazoa; phylum Chordata; class Mammalia; order Primates; family Indriidae; genus Avahi; species Avahi laniger. The sequence goes on from CAUYSK010018742.1 coordinate 14,904, forward strand.
TCTCTTGACCAGAATTTCTCTGTTTTATTGCCCTTTGAAACCAGCAAGTGCTCAAACAGTGGCCATTTAAAAATTGTTGTGTTTTTCTACTTATTTCTGTAAAATTTAGAAAGAACATTGGGTTGGCATTTAATGGACTTAAGTTCAATAGTGTCTCAGTATCTGTAATTTGTTCTCCTCCCTGCTTAAATTTCCCATTTTGAATGATTAACATATTACTTCAAAGAGAAAATGGTATTAGATACTATATTCAAAAGTATTTTGGAAAATAGTTAAAGGTCTTATCGAAACTGAAGTATAATTTGGCATACTAATTTCTTTCTACATGACAATTCTGTACCATTTGGTCAGAGCTCTCACAGTAATTATAACCTAATACTAGACCTTACTTTCTATCTTATGTGTTCAGAAGTTATTTATTCTCACATTTTGTATGACTTTATGCTTGTGCTACAGAAATATATAAGTCTACTCTTTTCAAAAGTAGTGAATAACAAGCCCCACTATCAACTGACTTCTTATAAAATATTTTACTTCTATCAATAAATAATGCAAACCAAGGTGGAATTTTCCAAGCTTTCTTATCTCAGTGATTTCAAATGCCATTGAACATAGGCAGCTATTGTTAGATGTCCTGTCTCTCTCTGACTGACCTCTGCTAACCAGCTGTTCTATTCAGCAGCTGCCAACCTCTTCTCTCGCTGAAAGTGATTATCTCCCTGCTTGCTTAGCTCAATGATGAGAAAAAATCCCGGAGGAGCCCCTTACACTTCTTCTCTGTCTCTGTATTTCTGTCCTGTCTGTATCTCTCTCTATTCCTCTCTCCCCCCATGCACACACTACCTCATTCTCTCTCAGAAAGTCATTTCAGATTTATGAGTCAATGCACAGTCAACCTCGCCTCCCCGATCCTATCCCTTCTGCATCCACGGTGTGCAGAAATAATGAGGATATAAAATATCCACTCAAAGGAAACAAATTTACTTCTAATAAAAAAGATTAAAATAGTCTCAAAGAGTTTTAATGTCTCGGTTTTATTATATGTTAATTATTGCAATATTGGTTAATTTATGAAGAGATGATCTCAGTTAAGCAAAATTCCATCCATCAGATCATTTCATTCCCAAACCCAATTACTCCCAAACAAGTAATCGGTGAATTTACTTCTAAAATACAATCCCGAGAAACAGAGTATGATGCAATGTCATATGAATCTTTCTACTCCTTACATGTGCATAGTGACTTTCCAGGATTTAACCCCTACTCGTGGCATCCTCACTCACAGACTCCCACGCAGTCCTGTAACGCCCGCACCTCTCCGCAACCCTTGTATGGTGATGCTTAAAGCTCAGGATCAGTTTGGGGAAAACGCTCTATGTCTTCACTCCCTCATTCCAGCATTCTCATCAATTCTCTTCCCTAGTTCAAGTTGGATCTCTGCTGAGGACACTGCGTTCCCCAGTGTCCTCTCAAGCGGTGGCTGTTTCCCTTCCCACAGAGGCCTGGGACGTGCAGGGCCCTGCTTGCTTCTGGAGAACTGCAGAGGGACGGCGAATCACTTCTAAGCTCGCTCTCCCTCCCTCTTCCCTAAAATTTGAGGCTTTACTTCTACTTCTTCAGGAATGACCCTTGCTTGTTGCACTCGTGACCCCTCTTAGTCTTTCCTCTTGCGTAACATTTCCCCACAATGCCCTCGAACGGACTTGGCCATGTCCTTGCCCACAGGTGACTGCCCGCGCAGCCCCTTGGCCTCTTCTTCGCCGTGGATTTGTGCTCCTCATGCTCCAGCGACTCACGGGATCAAACCCGGGCTTGTCATAGCGTAACTGCTCTTACTTTACAAACTCGGTTCAAACGTCCTCCTCTCCAGCCACCCCGCCTTCCTCCCCAGCTTGCTTCCCCCAGCACGCTAACCCCAAAATGCCTCAGACTCTCCGGGACCTTCCATCCATGATTCCTACTCCTCTTTAATTTTTTTAATTATTTTTTGAGGCCTACAGTCTAAATTAGGCAAGAGTCTCATAACTGGGATCCTTGCTGGGTTGACACAGTCCATGTATTTTGCACACCTAAGCTGAGACCCCCACAAGCGGAGACTGGGCAGGGGCAGTTTTGTCAGGAGATCAGACAAGGTAACAAGATGAGTCACAGGTGGCATCTCTTCCTTCAGCTTTCGTTTCAAATCACCTCAAAACAGAGCATGAAGGCCAGCCCCTAGAAGACAACCATTCTAAAGTTTAAATGTCCTAACACAACTTGGTTTTGTTTGTTTTACCCAAAAAATAAAAAATAAAACAACTAGAAGCATACAAAAGTATACGCTAAAAACCTAAGACTGCTCTAAAACAAAGTCTATTGTAAAAGAAGGAGCTAAAGAAGAAAAAAGGAACACACAGGGAACACCATCCATTGTGTATCACACAATGGGAAGAAGCAACAAAACCGTCCACTCAGAAACAAGCGAACGAGAAGTAGGGTCTAGCCCAGCAGAAGAGCAAGTCCCTGCTGCATGTCAGGGCTGCCTCTCACCCCACCCCGGCCCCTCCCCGGGCTTCCCAGCCGACGGTCCACAGTCCCTGGGAAACTATGATAATTTCTTTCAGGCAGGTGCTCAACACTCCCTGATGCCTGGCCCTCTCCAAGGTACCCTCCCCCAGGGCATGTGCTTGGATAAAGCACAATTCTACTTTAAGCCAAATCGCCTTCTCCTTGGGGTCTGAACCCACGAAGCTGCACGCAGCTGGGTAGAAGCACACAGCCGTGCGAGCTCCGTCACAACACGTGATCTCCCGCCCCGAATGGAAGCTTGATGCTACCCAGCACGCCTGCCCTCATCCATCCGCTCCCCTGTTCCCAAAGACCACCCCGGATCTTCCTTCCCTAACCTGGAAATACCACTCCCACTATCCTTCCTCAGTTTACGGCCTCTTTTGCTCTATTTCTCAGAAGAAATACGCAAAAATAAATAAATGCCACTACATTTACACTCCCTTTTATGCTAGAGAGGCATCTGTATGCAAAAATACTTTTGAAATTATACTTTGTTTAAGAAATAAAAATTTGTAGAAAGGATTCTCATCTCTTATCTACATGATTCTAGTCTCTGAACTGATCAGTGAGGAATCCAGTGTCAGGGCTGGTAAGTTAAAGACTCTCAGTCTATGCAGGATCAAGGAGCCAAAGACTAAAAAGCTGGTAGGAAAGAATGCATCAGAGAAAGAATGAATCTCACCTTCATTTGTGTTCTACTGAATCATTCATCCGTAATACAAATATCCTCTGAACCCCTAATTAAGTAAAAGAAAGTAGTAAATATTTGTTGGATGAATGAATAAACACACTGATGGGTAGAAGAAGAAATTCTAAAATACAGTCCAAAATCCCAGAAAACTTTTAATAACATAGTTAAATCATCCCTTTCAACATGAGACTATTATCCACTAGAGAATATTCCCCCAGATGAAGATGTGTCTGTCAGTGCTATCGATGCTACTGTATAATTCATTACACTGGTTGAGAGATTTTATTTTTCATTTTCTTTCATTTTAAAAAAAATATAATCATCAAGTGTTATCTGTAAAATAGTTATAATCACCATTTTTCAGAGTGGCACACAAATATATTTTATTTGATAATAAGCTATTAGGTACTTTTAAGGCCGCAACAACTAAACATAATTTATTATGAAAATAATTAATATCTTATTCATTTTCCTTTTATACAAGTGATATATTTCTAAATGTGGTTCTATAGAATATATACTTAGAATAATTCTTAAAAGAAGAAAAAAATTCAAAACTAAAAAATGGTGAAAATTTCTTAACTAAAACTTACACAAAACGCAAACGTACAAATAGAAGCATTAAGATAGATAACAAATCCTGATGAATCAAAACATATTTTCCAATTATAGCATGATCCCAGAGAGATTTTCATAATCTGGACACCACATCAATCACTCTTTTTCCATTAAATGTTGAGAAAAATGACTGGTCTTTAATCAGAACATATTTTTATATTACAGTCATTAGGACCAAATTACAGGCAAATATCACGAGGCCCTCAGTAAGATGATGACTAAAAATAGCCCCATCTGCCCAATTTACGAAACCATTTCCAAATAAACTACAAAATGTGTTATTCTACGCAGGAGCTGCGTAATTTTTTAAAATAACAATTTAAAAATTTTGAAACTAGTTTCCAACCAAGCATTAAAAATGAGTATGTCTACTTACCTCCAGTTAACATTAATTCGCCACAATGTAAGAATGTGTAATGTCATAACCACAGATGAGCTACGTGAAGACCACCATCAAAGACCACAGTGGGTAGTAAATTCTTTACATTATCCCATTGCTGGGGTTGATGCCTGGACTCATGACAATGGATTATAAAATATGCTGCCACTGGTTTTAAAAGCGAATTGTAAGAAACTTTACATGGTGCTAAAGCTGTACATCCCAGGACAATTTATCTGTCTGAGGGGTAAGTACACAGTTGAGCTTTTTTAATTCTGTACAACCCATAAAAATGTAAATGCTCACTTTCTTTAAGATATAAAGAGAGCCTAGCTCTGAACCTACACATGTTCTTGTATTAAAATGCATACTGTTGATACAAAAAAAAGAGAAACTTCAGTTTGGTGAAACATGCAGAAGGAAATCACTAGCACCTTGAATCGATATATCTGCAATATCACACTTACAAGCCATTAGCACAAAAAATACCTGAGTACAATATAATTTCCAGCAAATATCTAAATCATATGAATCTCCCAGAAGAGTTTTTCCTCAGGAGATAGAACAGTAAGTAACTCTAAACATTTCAGAAGTAGAGCAAGGTGTTCAAAAAATGACTTTTCTAAAATGTCACAAGTGCCTAGCTTCTGTCATTTGTTAACGGAAATTGTTTAAAGAGTACATTAAAGCTTATTTATAAATAGACAGTTACTGAACCGCTATGGTTTAAGGGGTTTTCCAGGGTCTGCCTGGCAAATTTATTCCCACATGAAAGAAACAACTAGTGTGAGCTCTTCCTCAACAAGGCCCAGGACTCCCGCTGAAAGCACAGGACTCGGGGGGCTGGTGCTGATACTTCAGATGACTCGAATGTCTCCAACAGGGGGTGGGAGACAGGAGAAAACGAGGAAAAACATCAGGGCTTCGCCATCCCTTTGTGCCATCAAAGACCTGGTTTCACACAGCTCCCGTCAGGTGAAATACAGAAACGAGAAAGCAGGGAGGACTGGAGAACGCTTTGCTAAGCTGCTTCAGGAGGAAAACCAAGAACAACCACGTGGTGTCATCAAAGAGAAATCCCATTACAAGGCAGCCTACCACACAGGCTCCCTGGATTCTGTTCAAACGCCATTTAGAAGTGAAGGCCGCGTATCAGATACGCAAGTGCAAATTGAGTGCTGCCTGCAGGCGGGCCTGTGTGCTCGTCCTTACACACAGGCCCATCCAAGGACGCCGGATAACTAGATGTCTCCTCTACCATCAGGCTGCTCGGTATCAAGTGATTTGCCTGCTTGATCATATTGATTTTGTATCTCAGTAGCAGGTGGAAAGAATCAATGTGAAAAGGTCGACACGTCAAGAGAAGAAGTGTGAATCTTAAGCCAATTGTTGCAGTAATGAAAAATACTCAAAGTCAATGACAGTGGCAAACTACAGCCAGCGGAGTTTACTCCACCTCGCCTCAGTCCAGACCACACGTTTTAATTACCGACTTACTTTGTAGGGCACCGTCACTGAGATCTCACTTAACAACTCTAAATGTTTTTCTGCGCGGTGACCTAAAATTTTGCGTTTAACCCTGTGTGCTGCAGCTGCACTTGCGTCGAGGCGAAGGAGGGGTCTGCCTTGTGAAATTTTTTACTGTTTACTGTCTTTTAGGTTTTATTCTCAATCGACTACGAGGCTGCGTAAGTTAAAAGCTTGTAGTGTGGATCACAACTGTAATCACGCTAGCCACACCATCTCAACACGCCCTCTGACTGCCAGGGTGGGAATGAGAATGTGTGTCTGTTGGGGTCTAGGCAGATGGCACATTCGAAGGATTGACTGATAACATCTTAACTAAGGGACCACTGAGGGAGCAGATGTCAGGACTAAGGGGACAGCCAAGAGCAAGCTGAAGGCAGGGTTCGAGCCACAGCAGTGGCCTGTCACCTACCTTCAGGCCTAAGGTGCCAGAAAGGTGCCAGGGAATGAAGATGCCGGAACTCTCCGTGGAGGAGCACCCGGCCCCGCGGGAGATGCGACCGGACTGCAGACCCCTCTCCACGAAGGGGGTGACGCTGCAGCCTCTCTGGCTGGGGCCTTGCAGCCTCCCAGCAGAGCTTCCCACTCTCCAAACCCGCCGGCGAGTGCGGCGAGTGCGGCGAGTGTGGCTTACAGAACCTCCCCAGGCACAGCAAACTGAAAATAACCAGCACAGAGCGGCAGGAAGGGGGGAAAGTGCCACTCTCAGTTGTTTCCAAGAGATGAAAAAGTCATAGGTGGATGTTCACACTCCAGGAATGGCAGACAAGCTTACGGCAGAGCGAACTGTGCTCCGAAACAAGCCAGAGAAGCCAGAGGTTCATCCGGCAGACACAGCAAACGTGTCTGCAGGCGGGAGCTTGCGAGGAGCCAGCGCTTGAGAGTCAAGATGCGCCGAGGAAGCTGGTGCCAGTTTCCCGGCTGAGAAGGATGCTGAGAACCGAGGAGAACGGCTGCGAAGAGGTGGGGACCTGCACAGTTGCTCCCCATAATCCAGAAGCCCAGGGATTCGGAGACAGCCAAGCGGAGCACACGAGCCCCTCAGCACGGAGACAAGTGAGCTCAGCGCACGTCTCCTCTGATGCCCACACGCCTGCTCGCCGCGCAGGACAGGAAGACCCGAGGAAGCCAGGGAGAGAGGAGGGGGCTGCAGGGTAATTTGCAGCAGCCACAGTGTGGCAGGGAGACGGAGCGTGGCAGGCAGGTGTGACAATGGACAGAGTTCCCAGCAAATGCCCAAGACTTTCGCCTGAAAGTCCTCCAAACAACACTAGAGTCACGTTGTACCAGGAATAGATCAGGCCTCACAGGTGCGGAAACTCAGCCCGGATATGGCGCAAACCTGGGTGGAGCTGAGGTGACACGTCCCTGTGCTGACCACGGACTGAAGACGCCATCTCATCCAGTGTCCCCACAGCTTCCGCACTGAGACCCCGGCATCCACAGAGAGTTAACAGGCAGAGCAAGACACGTGACCAAGAAAACGACAAACAACAGAATCAGATGTAACCATTAGAATTATCAGATACTAATGTTAAAATAATTTTAATTAATATGTTTCAAAAAGTAATGGGAAAGATGTTGAATTTCTCCAGGGAAATGGAGTCTGTAAAAAGAGTCGAATTCTATAGACATGGAAAATGAAATAACTGAAATTATGAACAGATCAATAGGTTAGATTAGACCAGAGGCTGGCAAACTACCGTTTATGGCCTAAATCTGGCCTACTCCTTGCTTTGATAAATGTCTTTCATTGAAATACAATCATGCCCACCCAGTTATTAACACATGTTGTCTATGGATGCCTTTGTGCCAAATACAGAATTGTCCAGCTGTGACCAAGACTGTGTCCTGCAAAGCATGCAATATTTATTTTCTGACCTTTCACTGAAAAAAAGGACCCATGGATGGTAAAGGAGAACATGTGACTGGAATACAGCTCAGGAGGAATTTCCCAGAGCTAAGCAGCACCAAAAGAAATTTTTAAATGAAAATAAAGTAGGGAATATAAGATAAAATACGGGCCATGCTAACAGGATCCAATCTGTGTATAACTGTCTTTGAAGAAAGAAGAGAGACAGTGATTCTGCTGTAATACTTTACATAGTGGCTAAGATTTTTTCTAGAGTAGTGAAATACGCTATCGATTCAAGAATTATTATGCATGTCATGTAGGGGATATAAACAAATAAAGACCACTAGACACATTAAAGTATAAGGTAAAAAGAAAACATCAAAAATTAAAATGCAGCCAGCAGGAAGTGGCGGAACAGGAGGTGTTTGCCATCAAAGGAGCAACAGCACAAATTAACAATTAACTATTTCCAGCTCAAACGAGGAAAGCCAGAAAACAACGGACAGATGTTAATAACAGAAATTAATGACTTTAAACATCTTTAAAGTCTTGAAAGAAAATGATGGCCCCGGCCCAGGCAGGGGAGTGGACAGAGGTGCCTGGGTCTCCCGCAAGTGCGAGGCGGTAGCCGAGCGAAGTCGGAAACCCCAGGGAGGCGCGGGGACAGAGCGCGGTCTCTGGTGACCCTGAGGACTGATGGCTTCAATGTACAAACAGATTTCTGGAGCTGCTGACACCAAAATCCCAAGGCAAGTCCTGGTCTCACTCTATGAACATTTGAAACTGTGGAGAACTGAGTCCGACCAACAGAAAACAAACTTTAGCAAGACCCAGCATGAGTATGTCATCACCTTGGCGCGGGACAGAGCACAAGGGAGAAGAAAGGGCCCCTGCTCAGCTGCTGCTGTTCTTCTGCATGAAGTCTGCAGAATGAGGGGACCGTCAGTAGAGGCTCTAGACCCTCGCGGTCAGGCCGTTTCTCCTCGGATCTCTGGAACGAAGTTATTCCAATGTACAACATCCTCTCTCGTTTGCCAGCCTGTCTGAATTTTGCTGAGCAGTAATGTCTTGAATATGATGTTTCTTTCTATGCATATATGACTGTAATTAATCCAAAATATGAACTGGCCAGATCCAGAGCTTACACAGTACAATGAGAATCACACATCTTATTTAAGAGCTTTCTTACCAGAGGATCTCAATAATCACTTATAAATCCAATATAATTATTTCTCTACTTTTCTTTGGTTACTGCTCCATTAGAGCTTAAAGAATGCTTATCTCTGAAGTTCACCCTTAATTAAGTAAATTCATCCTAATGATACCTAGAAATACCCCATCACTCATTTTAAAAGTCAGTGGAGTGTTAAAGAGTTGAAACGTCCCCATGAATAGTTCATATCTTTGGAGATGGTCCCACTTATTTTGACTGCGTCTATATTTTGTGATTGCTTATGTAGCATTTTCAACTTTAAAATTCATGTCAATGAATCCTTCTGAACACCAGCTGCTATCTCAGTTAAATCTTAAATAGACAAATTGCTCATATTTCATGTACAGTTATTCTTGAAAAAGCTTCATCAAAGTGGCATTATGCTCTGTTTTACAAGTATGTTAATTTCTTTTTCTACAGGAGAAAAAAGGACAACTTGGCATTCATTGCTCAGGAAGTATAAATGCTGGTTTCTCTGGGCTATTCTGTTACTTTCTGCCTAAGCACTCGAAGGTCAACAGCAAATCTGTGAGAAGGAAATTTCGTATAATCCACACCAACTTTCGAAGTTTTATGACCCCTTCTTTTCCATCATCTCCTGCCAGTTCAAGCTGTTCTTAGCTGTGCTGTGATTATTTTGGGCTCGTGCTGGGCTCTCGGTGACCAGTCCAGCCCCTCCTGTTCACCCCCGTGCCCAGAAGTCTGGGCTGAACGGGCAAGTCCGTCACGGCTCCCGGGTAGATGAAAGGTGCACCAATAACTGTAACACGCAAAGCGCGCTCACTGCAATTCTGTGTTCCCAACCAGAAGCGGGCGCGGGGAGCACCCTTTCATTTCGCCTGTGGAGAACCACGAGAATGATCTGCAACAGCAGCTCTGGAGCTAAATGAACAGCATTTCTGTGGGGTGTGGGGGATGCAGGCTCCAGGGTGGGTGCGGAACAGGCCTTGGCAAACACTCTCACATACAGGGTGCGAACGCAGGGACCAGGGGGACTCCGGTGAAAAGACGGAGGGAGGCTATGGGAGGATTCCCGATACATACACGTCAGAGCAAATGCCGTGGGACTGGACGCTCCTGGGCCTGAGAAGAAAACACGTTTTGACCATTTTCATTCTAATATTCCCTAAAAATTAATTGTCAGTACATAAAAGGTTACGGAAGTATTCAGAAAGAATAACAAAGGTCTGTATCTTATGATTTAACCAAATAGTCATCTCCAAAACAATTTCTATTGAAGTAATTTAAACCATCACGCTACGTGATTATACAGCAGAAATAACAGACCATGAGGGAAGGTCTAGGAGATGGCATCATCGTGGACTCGTCTGCTTGGTGCACACCACAAACACGATGAATCTGAAGTGTTTGGTCGGAAATACCATGCCTGTAATTTACCAGGGTACCCACTGTTCCCTATTGTCTTATACATACCACAACTTTCATCCCCCAGCTGAGACCTAAAGGCATGTGGATCGTGAACTTGTATGATCGTGGCTACTGTCGAATAACCTCTTTTTATTACCAATCCCCCAAAGGTGTCGACTAAAAAAAAAAGTTCCTTCCTGATGAAAATAACCACAATAAAAAAAGGTTAAATGATTTTTACTGAACTATCTTATTTTGAAACAGTATGCCTCTCAAATTACGTACAGGGTAGGTTTTACTTTCTATAAATAAGGGTTATAAAAATTGTGCACAGCGTTTTTTTGCATGTGAAATGCAAGTTTCAACATGACACCTAATTGTAACAGGCACAACAGTACTGTGTTAACAGTATCGACTCTGGGTCCAGGCTGCCTCAGTTTGGATTCTTGCTCTGCCACTTTCTAGCTATGTGACTTTGGACAAGTTGCTGAAATACATCATGACTCAATGTTACTAAATATAAAATGGGGATGGTAGTACTTTATCCTAGAGGGTTTTTGTGAGGATTACATGAGCTAATATTTACAAAGTGCTTTGCACAGTACCTGATACACAGTAAGGTTATACTAACTTTAGATATTAATATAGTTATTATTTATACCTCTGTCCAAAGGCCATTTATTTAATCAAGGGGAACCACGCTGATGCTTCCGGCCATCACGCAAAATAATAATGACTTGATAATCTGGCACTAATTATTAAAACACTTTTTAAAAACAAATAATTCAACCACTCAGCGTTTGTACTTGGTATTATGTTTAGTTATTTCTGTTAGCATACTTAGTCAAGAAGATAATACAGAAAATCTTCTTATTTGTCCTTGAATTTAAGATTTGTGACTGAATTTACTAACTGCACATTTTAACAGATGTTACCTTACAATAAAACAGGAAATATGACTTTAGAAGGTCATAAATTTATTCACTTTAACATAAGTGCATTTTTAGAAGTTTTTTTTAATGTCACAAATGGTTATCCTCACATGAATGAAAGGGTCCACGCGTGTTCTTTTAAAATTTGCACCTTACAAAGTAAAGGCCTGTTAGTCCCAATGTTACCACTTAAATTAATTTTAACACTGGGTAACATCACAGTTTGAATGAAGATTAATTCCCTCATAAATTTACAACTATCAAATTTCTATTTATTTTCAAAATATTAGAATGCCTAATTCTGCTAGATTGTTGGTACTCCTCATCGTGCACTGGATTTAATAATAATTTAAGATCACGATTCTGCGATCCAGAAACCACACTATTGCACTGAACAGTCTGACAATCGAAGCTGAGTTTTTTCCTCACTTAAAGTTAGTAATGAACAAAAGATACCTACATCTAAATCTAAGCTGCATGTAAACAATACACAACTCACATAAATATGAGAATGGCCGATGTGGTTCTAGGATACTGACTTCAGCACATCAGACTTTTCCAGATTACAGAAGCCTATTCCTTTCATATAAACAGCTCATATTTCTCCAGATCTCAGGGTGGATAATAATAACTTCTCCATAAAAATTTCTCTTTTAGCCGGTTCTCATCTTTCTTCCTGTCAGCAGCCCTGCTGCGTTTCCCTTGAGTTTTGTGTTACAGCGTTAGACGTCCATTAGCGCCTCGCAGAGATCTCTTCCTGGTTTCAGACAGAAACTGAGTGTGGATAAGATGAATTTTCCCGCTTAGAGCCAAGTCGAATGACAGGAAGCAGGGTCAGAGAGAAGAGGAAAACACTGAAAGAGACAGCGCAGAGCAAATTCTATCTGACGGAATTCCTCGTGTTCTGCGAGTGCATAACGACATTTTACACTATTTATTTCTAATCTCGGAAAAATGTTACCAGTAGACTCATGTTCGCCTGCCAGCTCCACACTCTCTCCTTAGTGAGCACAGACACAGTGGTGACAGACAGCCTGCTGCCTCACACTGCTGTCAAAGTACGGTTGCTCAGAAACTTCTTACAGACCGGGACCCCACGCAGCCACGTCCTGTTAGATACTAATCTAGATGATTCTAACGTACCAATTCATATCAATACCATCTGTAACGAAGATACGGATGAAATTTATAATTACTACAAACTCGTTTAGAATTTCTGAGGAACATTAAATCATAAAATAAATTCTCAGTATTTTCACCAGTAGTGCTAAAAAACAATAATCAACTCAACAGAATTTACCCACTATTGCAATGTCTTTTCCAAACACATTTATTTATCTTTTACTCAAAACAGTCCCAGGCTTAGAACAATGGTAACTAGAACTTGTCACCATATTATCAAATAATTAACTAATAATTAACAACGATATATTCAGAGTTTCGCAGCTAGAGAGGTGATAAAAAAATTAAAAATCATGTCCTCAGTAACACTAGCGTTATGAAAGCAAAAAAAAAAAAAAAAAGGTAGCCTGGGCAAGGAGGGCAGATTAAAGACAGTTAAAGCACATTATCAAGTCTTTAAGAAGCATGATGTCAAGTGAGGGAAACAAAATATGAGAATGTAGAAAGGCTGAATAGCATTTAAAGTGGTAAATTATACTTAACGTAGTGATAGAAAAATAGCCTATCATGAATAATTTTACACATAATGATACAGAAATTCACAGGCTAATGAAGAATAACGAATGATACCATCGGCGTCTCTGTATCATTGGAAGCCCAGCCTCATTCTGTAAGGAAAGGTACCTGGCTTAAGGCTTCCTCTCACAGCTCATCTCTGCAGGTGGTGGCCTGGTTTCTGGCTACGAGCCACCTAGGCTGCGCGCTTCAATTGCTAAGGACAGGTGCCTAACGTGCTGGTAGTTGTGCACAGGTTAAAACGTACAGATCTGTAGCAACTGAGACACTCTACACTAGAGGCCGGATCTGGTCGTAATCCCCAACTGCCAACCCTCTGCCTGAATCCTGATGCTCCGTGATTCCAGGCTTGGTCACACACTGTTCCACCCACTGACACTCCCAGCTACTCTGACGGCCCCACTAACGCTGGCATGTCTGTGCACCACAGCGTCCACGCCAGTCATGTTTTCTGCTGAGTCCCGAGCCCGAGAAGGGCAGCCCTAGAAAGGCATTCTTACGGTACATTTCCATCCCTGGGAAGCCGGGATGCCACACTCGCCTGCTGTCCTCCTGCCTCTCTATGAACCTTCTCACCTTCTGCTGCCTCCTCCTCACGCCCCTGACCTCTGAAAGCTGCAGTGACCCAGGCACTCCCAACCAACCCCTGAATCTCTTTTCCTTTCTACCTGTCACTCTGCGGGCGCTTCATCTGGGCTTATTAATAGAACGTAACCTATATTCTGGGCCTTCTTCAATTACTTCCCCACCTGAGACCCTCCTCTCCACTCCAAACCCGCACTCGGACGTGGAACGAGCACATCAGGTTCACATGCCCCGATTTCCCGTCCCCACTCCCGAGTCCGCTTTTCCTGCAGTCAGACTTCTTCTCAAGTAATGGCGACTCTGTACTTGCAGTTGTTCACACCACAATCTCAGATGACAATCTCTGACGTCCCTTTTCCTCTCATGTCGCCTGCTGGGTCAGCTCTACCTTCAAAACAGATCCTGTCAACAGCCTAACCACTGACCATCATCTCTCACCCAAATAAATGACTGCGGTACCTTCCTGAGAGGTTTGCCTAGTTTATTGGTTTTCTTGAAATTTTCAGTTGATTTTCTACAAGTCAAACTGAATGATCGTCTTAAAATATAAATTGAATTATGCCATCAGGCAGATGCCCTCGGTCGTCTTCATGGTTCGTCTGAGAAACAGCCCCGTCCCTGTGGTCACTTTCACTGTACGGACCTTCAGCCCACTGGTCTCAGCTCACAGCTCCTCCCGCCGTCCCTGGTCTCAGCTGTGCTCCCTGCTGTGTCAGGAACATTCCAGGGACCCTCTCTGCACTCTCCCCTGCCCACACCTGCGTGGCTGTTTTCCTTAATTCAGGGTCCGATTCTTTTTTTATTTCAGCGTATTATGGGGGTACAAATATTTAGGTTACGTATATTGCCTTTGCCCCACCCGAGTAAGAGCTTCAAGCGTGCCCATCCCCAGACGGCGGCATCACACCCATTAGGAGTGAATCTACCCATCTCCTCCCCACCACCTGCCTGACACCTGGTGTATGTTACTATCGTATGCGTCAGGATTTAATTCTAAAGTCACTTTCTCAGTGAGATCTGCCCTGGCTGCGTTATCTTAAAGTTCAGTTCTCACTTAACACTCACTTCCTCCCTTCCTCACTGTGTCTTATCCACAGTACTAACTTAGCAAAGTATGTATGTTTACTTATTACCCTTGGGCTAGTCACGGGCTAACTCCTCCATCAGAACAGCCCCTGGGTGAGGGCACATTCTTTCTCGGGCTGCTGCAGTCTACTATTGCTGGAACACGGAGCAGAGCCAGGCACACGACACCAGGAACGTTCCCTGCATGGACTGGAGAGAGGTCCTGACAGGTGTACTAGAGGACACAGGCTGCTACAGCGAAAAGGCAGTAAAACACGGTGCTTAAAAACCCTTTGTTTCTTTCCCGCAGGAGACCGTTCGGGCAACGAAGCACTTCAGCTTGACAGTGCTGACGGCTGATGCTGCTTCCAACTTATTCTGTCACCTTCAGCACCTGGGCTTTATTTCGTGGTCGGAGCTGCTCTCACAATTGTTATTTCTGATATATGGTTGGAGGGAAGAAAGGAAAAGGGAGATGGAGGGCAAGACCCTGTTTCCCCTCGAGAGTAAGCCCGTAAGTTGCACACTTCATTTCTACTCACGTCCCACTGGCAGTGAACTTAGGCGCAAAACACACCACCAACAGGGGCTGGAAAATACAGATTTATTTCGTGTTACCGTATACCCAGCTTAAAAGAGAAAAGGTGAAAACTGATATTGGAAAACCACAGGCAACAGTCTTTGCCCAAACGCCCATCTCCCAGTCCAACGTCAGGCACCGCGACCGGCCCTGGGGTGCGGGCGTCAACCCCGCAGTGTGGCTGGGCAGGCCGGTAAAGATACCTCACAGTAAGTTCATTGCCAATACACTGATAAGCTTTTTATTTCTGAGCTTCCAACTCCTGCAATACTAAGAAAAAAAAAATCCTTACACGAGCCAACAATCTCCTCCTAGAGCCCCCACAGCTAAGCCAGCCCAGTGTGCCCGTCTCGCTCCTCCCAGCTAGCACGCAGCTTACTCCTTCAAAAAGCCACCGAGACCGTGTCACGACCAGAAGCTGTTTGATTTTTTCTCCCATTTCACGCATTTGAATCCGACTTTCATTTTCAGCTTCTGTTTCCTCTTCCACTCTTTCATCCTCACAGATTCTCACACCGTGTTGGGGGAAAACAAACTAAAACCCTGCTCTCTGGGCGTATATCCGCCTCTCTTTCTGTGAGCTTCACGCTCGTTCTGCAAAGCGCAGCCGGGACACGCTCTGTGGGTGCAGTTCTGACCACGACGACCCATCCACAGGACAGTTAGGCGGTTGGCTTTTATTGCCTTTTTTTTATGTTTTAGGAAAAAAAATACAGCTTAGAAGGAGATATGTTATGAAGGTTTCCCATTAACTATTCTTGAAGGATAGTAGCAAGGCTGATCCAAAATCAAGCATTAGCACTTTTTTTCACATTAGATACATCAGCAGATACTAATTTGCTTTCACAAATGTAGGATACCAAAACAACAACAAGCAAAAAAAATAAAAAAACCCACATACACAATCCAGTCAAATTGATCTCTGCTGTACTCAGAGATATCACTCAGTGATAGTGCCAAGACTGCTGCTTTATATTACAGAAAAAGTAAACCGGGTAAGCCATTTAAAGGGCAAGAAAATATCGGGGGAGTATCCCTTAACCGGTAGCCGATGATTCACTTGCTCGAAGTGCACAGAGAGAGAGAGGTGATAATAGCAATGACTTGAATAAGCTCAGAAGAAAATTAAAATTTTCCCTAAATTTCTTCAAACTTCAGTTTCTCATTATAACAGAATTAAAATGAAATTATCCAGATAAATTACCACATACGCGTAACTGCAGTCCCAAAAAGACCTTGGAAACAGCGTCAGGCATTTCACAGCTCCCGTGGCGCGGTGGACACAGGGCCTCCCGCTCCCTAAGGGAACTGCAGAATCCATCGCTCTCTTCCTCTCCTATGATTAACTACCCCTTCCCTCCTCTTCCTTCAAACCCTCACTCGACTAGATCTTTACTCTCAGCAGATAAAAATGCACAAGCTCCTTTTCCATCCATACATTGCAAAAGTTATTCAGGCCTTCTAACTTTTTCCTTGCACACTGAAGCACCTTGAAAACCTCCCCCCTCTCATTCGTTCCTAACCCAAAGCAGTCTTGCTCCCCTCGACCACTTCCCCAGACTTCTCTCAAAGTTAGTCCCCTACTGCCAACCCTAGGCTTTTTGTTCCGCCTCCTACTGCCCGTCTGTGACATCGAACTCTGTAGATCACTTGCTGCCCCTTTCATCCTCCCCCGTGTGGATCTTCAGGTCATCACCGTTCACTGCTTTGTGTAAAAAACAGTAGTGGTCCTCATCCTCTCCTAGTAGTTGGCTCTGTCTCTCACACGCTGTGGCTGCAGCTCGTTTCCAGGTAACGCTTGTCCTCACTGCCACCCACCACCCGCGAAGGAATCTGCAGCCTCCTCTGCACACTAGCAATGTCTTCCATCGCACCAGCAGGACGTCCACTCCACCCCGTCTTCCTCCGGACGCACCCTGCAGGGAGGACCCAGGAGCATGGCTGGGCTTCACTGGGTCCTTGTGGGCATCAGGGCAGCCAGGCTGCCAGGCTGGGCTTGGTTAAATGCACTGAGGAACGACCCTGAGAGCCTGTTGTGTCCCTGCTCCACACCCATTAGTTGGTGGCTGTCACCCGTCTCCTAAAAATAGGGCAGGAGAGGCACGGGTATGAGAATGGTACCCGGCTGAGGGACCGAGCACGTCTTTGAGACACGTCAAAGGATGATCAGCCTCATCCAGGAAGATGTTAGAAATGCAGATTCTCAATTCTCTACCCTACACCTACCGAGCGAGAACTCTGAAGACAGGGCCCAGTAAACTGCATCTTAACCTCCCCACCGTATGAGGGAGACGTAGTCACGGCTGAGAAACACAGCTGTAGAGTATCAGGGACCCCGCTTAAGTGAGCAGCTAGCTCCGGACGCACTAAAACAGCGCTAGGAAATGTCATTGGGAACACACTCGTCCACTGTCCTGTCTCCAGAGTGATCTGTTTGCTGGGTAAGGGTCTGCTTAGCTCCTGGAGTTCCTCGTTGCCAGTGTTCTACCTCATCTTTTTCATCCTGTTATGTTAGTGCTAGAATGATCTCTCTTCCTTATATACTTTTTGGTCAGTTCCATTCGTAAATCCAGGCATTCATTTGTGTGTGTGTGTGTGGTTTTTTTTTTCAATTGCACTATTTCTTCCTTTCCTTGTTGTTCCAAGGAAAATATTTTAAAAAATATGACAGAAAAAGCATAGACTGTTACGTATGATCATAAAACATGTAGTCAAGAAATGCACTTAAACTTATGGACTTGAGAATTTAGAAGCCTATATTTCACTATGAAGGAGTCTAGGTAAAAAATAAAAATATAAATTTTCTATAATGGAAAAAGGGAAGCTGTCAGTTTTGAAACTGCATAAAAGGGTAGGTAGGATATATATTATTTAAACTTGTGCGAAGATTTCACAGGATCAGACTGGAGAGTTTTTGGGTTTATCTCCATTGATCTTCCAAAGTGAAAATCTGGAAGCCATCTTGTCATGAGGGGTGTGTCAGTGACATCCAGAGTTAACAATATAAGGATAAGGCATATTTCCAAATATGTTTTCTTAAAATAAAACTAATTAAATATTTTGAAAATAGTTTTAATTTTTAACTATCAAATATAAATGTATTTAAATTAGACATCAAAATTCGAGAGATTTTTAATTTACTAAAAAAAAGCGTATCTTATATAACCCCTGAGTAACACGGACTATGAGAAATAAGACGCAAAGTCAATACAGAGAAAACGAGTATGTCAAGCCACAAGATACAGCGCCTAAACATCTCTGGGGCTCACGCTCATTACCGGTATTTTAACCTAATGAGGCATTTGTGCAACTTCAACTAATAGAGGCATTTAATGTAGGTGCTTTCGTACTTAATTTAAACATCTTTCCACCATCAATTTGTAACTAAACACATTCATCTGTGTGAAATCAATATTATTATCTAAAAAAAAAGACTTAACAAGTCCAAATAAGACATTTAGACATTTACGAGGTATTGCTAGCAATTTCCCTACTAAAAAGCTACATAAAAGCAGTTCTGTCCAATACTCAATAGCTATATAAAAATTACAAGCAAAGGATTGAATTATAGAATACTGTATTATAAAGAGGTCACTATGAAAATCTAGATTGAAATATTCTTCAAGATAATAAAACTCAATCTTTATTTAAAATATGTTTTAACTCCAGAGGGAAATATTATTAATAAATAGCTTATAGACATTGTTCATATATATTTTCATTAAGCAAGTATATTGATATCGGTCACAGTTCAAGGCTCTAAAATTAATGGTGAACAAAAATGAACAAACCCCAGGGGAGCTTATATTCTAAATTTTTATTTGTCAAATAATTCTAAGGTTCAGGGTATTTTTCAAATATTGCTCAATCAGTTATACACACACACACACACACACACACACGCGCGCGCGCACCTCGGGACATGCACAAGATCTCATGGTGAATCACAGACCCAGGATTACTTTATATTCATTGTTTGTGGCTAAAGTTTTGCCACTTTCTTCATCATATTGAAAATCAGATTATTAAAAATGAGTATTTAACAAATGAATCTTATTTTTGTATGTTACATCTAATAAAATATATAATTTTAACAAAAATAAAATTTAAAATTTTTAAAAAATTAAAAATGAACCAAACATAAAACCATGTGCTAAACTGAGGCACTAAAAACCAGGAGTGGTTCAGATAAAAGATCTAATACTTTCACCTCTCTGATAACTATAGGCCATTCTGCTTCAAACACTTTGTGTATGGTTTTCTCAGTCTTTTATACCACACCTCTCTTCTCATTTGAAAGCAATTTACACATTATCCAATGTTTGAATATAAAATTAAAAAATAAAATTCATACAAAAGATATGACAAAAAACCAACCCACAAAGTATAAGTACTATTAATCTCAAAAACTATAAAAAATCTTCTATATATGTATTTTTATGACATTTAAGACACCTGTTAGTTTATGCTTGTGTCCTTGGCAGATTTTAATGATGCTCAGGTGTTAACATTTAATCTTACTTCCAAGAAAATTTGTAAAAACTGAGAAACATAAATAATGACATCAATAAAGAATTCACACACTCTGTTATCAAATATCCTTTTAAAGACAAATCATATGTAAATTTATTCAAAAATTTTATATCTGGCACCCAGGATAAATGATAACATATCCAATCTATTCATTTTCTTACAAAACATTTTAATTTAAATAATATGAACACAAAGGATTTATAAATTTGCTTGATCCATCAACAACAGAACTATGGTAAATCTTTTTTTATGCTATAAAAACTCATTCGATTTCTGAGACAAAACTTCATATCAGAGATCAAGTATTTATCTTTAAATTGCTATCAGAAATGACAACTCATATCTCTAGATATGAAAGTTCCATATAGTTTTTTATAGATGTGTCTTAACATATATTAAAGTCTTTAGTTTATAAAATTAGTCTATGAAATATATAACTATCAAAAGTTATTTCTATTAATCCCCTTTTGAAAAATCCCTAGCATTTGAAGTATGTTTCTAAACACCCTTTAAATTTAGAAACTGTATTACTTTCCTGCGGCTACTGTAAAATCTCCAAAAGCTAGGTGCCTGCAGACACTGCAGAAAGGTATTCTTTCCCAGATCTGGAGCCAGAAGCAGAGATGAAGGCGTGGGCAGAGGCTGGGGGGGAATCTGTCCCGAGCCTCTCCCAGTTTCAGGGAGCTGCCAGCCAACCTGGGCATTTCTTGGCTTGTGGCCACTCCACTCCCATCTCTGCTTCCATCTTTACATTTTCTCCTCCTCGTCTGTGTGTTTCTCCTCTGCATGTCTTTACCAGGTCCATACCACTGATCTGGACCCCACCTCGATAATCCCAGACAGCCTCCTCACCTCCAGGTCCTCAATGGCATCAGCAAAGATCCTTCTTCCAAATAAGGTAACAGTCCCAGGTGCCAGGGATTTGACATGGATATGTCTTTTCTGGGGCTACCCTGAACCCACTACAGAGACAAAACAATGGCCCCTCAAAGATATCTACGTCCTAATCCCTGGAACATCTCCCGTTGCACTGCAAATGGATTTTGTAGAAGGGATTAAGTTAATGATCTCGGGATAGAAAGAGCAGCCTGAATTAACCAGGTGGGCCCAATGTAATCAGAGGGATTGAGAAACTGCCAGTGGTAGCAGAGGTCAGAGAGCTGCAAATGGGATCTCAGGGACATGGCGGCCTCTAGAACTGGAGGAGGCAAGGAATGGAGCCTCCTCTAGGTGCTCCAGGCCGAGCACAGCCCTTGAGTTTAGCCCCGTAAGACCCTTCAGCCTTCTCTGTCTAGAATTGTAATATACCACACGTGTGCTATTTTAAGCCACTAAATTTGAGGCAGTATGTTACAGGGCAATGGAAAACTAATCTACTGTCCAGCATTTTTTTTAAAGCAGACACATAGTTGTGCACGGCTTTCAGAACAGAGCCTGCTTGCCAGGGTCAAGCTTATGGCTGTCTGACTTGAGAAAAGTGCAGTAAAATCTATTCTGTTTTTAATCACAACAGTTATTCTACTTAAATTGAGTTCATTATTAACACAATCAGAAATCAGAAGTTTGTTTTTTTTTTTCCCTTTGCTTCTAAATGATGCCTGTGGTTCCTGCTGCAGGAGAAAAGGTGACCAGTTGGACGTGGCATTTCCTGGGGCATTCTCGTCAGTCCCTGTCTTCCGGGTGAGGCTATGTTTAAAATCTCCTATCTCTGTTTAAAACTATAAGGTAAACAGGTATATTCACTTAAAAGCACTTAAAAGTATTAGTAGCTAATAAATCTCAAAGAGATTCTGTTGTTCTTGAACAAAAGAGCTATCAATTAACATAAAAATCAGTATGTTGGTGTGTGCTATATTTATTATGCTTTTCCTTGAAACTTGTAAATTTTCCTGGAGACAGAGACCAAGTTGGGGCTGGGGGCACGGGAGGGGAAATGGTAAGGAGTATGATATTAATGACCTGGTCTCTCAACTGAATCTCCATTTGCTATGATTTTTTCACCCCTGTGTCATCTTAATAGCATGAAAATTAAGTCTGGGTAATTATTCACATTAGAGCTTTAACAAATATGATTGTCACATTAAGGATTTCTGTAGATTTCATTTATGCATCACAAATTTTAATTTAGTTTTTAACATTAAAAAATCTGTTTCAAGGGTTATCAAAAGTATTCAAAAGTTTTATTTATCATTACTTAGAACAGTCTATTATGCTGTTGCATATATTATTTCAATTGTGATTACACTGCCCACATTACTTCACTATCTTACATTTCCTTAGAAGTAGCATGACAGATAACTATGAAGCAAGTTTACCTTAGTAACCTGGGTTGCTTCTCAATTTAATCTTACTGACTTTCTCCTAGTGCTTTGGTCAGCATTATTTAATACCTATTCCCAGTTCCATTTAGAGTTTACAGATCCATAAAGTGAAAAAGATTAATCCCAATACTGATCTTGACTTTCTACTTGTGAGTAGAACATAAGAATATGTTTTCAAGACCCTACTGTTGCCTCAAATATATACCAAAGTATGTATTTAGTTCCTAGTGACCACTTAGCGTTTTCCTCAATTTAATATAATGAGGCCTCGATGAAGTGAGAAGGCCATTCATCCTGTCATTTGTCTTCAAGGTCTAAAAATGCATACACAGAAGTGGCCCTGTTTTAAGGCTTAATTTTCACTAGCGTTGAAAATAAACTAAAGATCTGAAAATTTTAAAAATATGAAAATGTTCAATTTCAATATTTAGCACATGTTGGAAGAATAATAATTTTGTTCTTATCTTTTTTACAGAAAGTACATAGATCAAAAATAGTAACTTGAGATTTACATCAATGAAATACTATAATTTTAATCAATTTCAGCCCCAAGTAGTTGAAATCTTCCTTATCATTTGTGAATCTCACTGGAGAGAGATCACTTGTCTTAGCCGCTTATAAACATTCTGATGACCAGGTTACTATATGGGCCGTACCATTGGGAATGTGCTGGAAATTCATGACAGTTTAAAAGCCTAGCACATGAGCAATGTTTCACCATTTTTCAGCCTAAACATATTAAGTTATTTATAGTACAACGTGAAATGTGCATGTGTATAATTAAGTTAGGCTGTTTTAATCCACCGGAAACTAAAACAAAAGTTTTAATGATCTACTGCTGAGTAAAACTTGTCAAGTGAATGAATGCAAATAAATGCAATCTCCAGCGTGCATGATGCTTGCAGGTATCTTCCACCTCTGACTTGATCTGTCAATAAGCTAAAAAGATAACCATATTCTTTCAATGTCCTATTAAAAATAATTTAAAAACATACATATAGGACAGGAGCAGTTGCTCATGTCTGTAATCCCGGCATTTTAGGAGGCTGAAGCAGGAGGATTGCTTGAGGCCAGGAGTTTGAGACCAACCTGGACAACACAGCAAGACCCCCCTCTACAAAAAATTAAAAAAAGTTAGCCAGGTGTGGTGGTGTGCGCCTGCAGTCCCAGCTACTTCGGAAGCTCAGGCAGGAGGATTGCTTGGGCCCAGGAATTAGAAGTTCCAGTGAGCTATGGCCACCGCACTCCAGCCTGGGAGTTATTTATTTAAATAACTAGTTAGTTATTTAAATTTACTGATTCATTATTCAGATGAAATTTGATTTTCGTGTATATAACTGTTTAAAATCGGAAATGAAATTTCAATTTCATTATGTTAGGTATCAATATTATAACACGGTAGCCTGACCTCATTCTTAAATGTTACCAACCCTTTCATGAAGGGCTCCAATTCGTTATTTTTTTTCTGATTATACAACTAAGTTGTGACCATTGTAGATAAAATGCAAAATACACAAAAGGACAGGGGATAAAATTAAAAAAAAAAACATACAATCCACAAAAATACCTACTAAAATATTTTGGCTTAAGTATTTTAATCTTTTATACTATCACGTATTAAAATATCCATGAATTTTGATACAGAAAAGTTTAACACATACTATGTCTTCAAATCTGTTCACTATCCCGACTCGAATCCCCGGCTGGTTCTGAGATGACACTAGGCCCAAAGGTCCAATACCCATGTTTTTCTACTACTTTATTTATGATATCACATTTTCATATTTAACATTTTAAATAACCTGAAGTTTATTTTAGTGTCTGTGTTGACTCTAGAAGTACAGGAAATTTATCTTTTCATGAATGACCCACTACCCCAGCAGCTGTAGTAAGGAGTCACTGTTCCCCAGGGATGTTAGACATCCCTGGAATGTAAGCAGCTTGCAGGCCGCTCCTCCCTCCTCCCCACTCTTCAGTATCTACAGACCCCACGGGAGCAGCCATGATAAAGGGAGAAGGTTCTGGAATCAGGTATTAAGAAAATCATGAGAACATTCAGTGTTAACCTCAGACCACCTCTGTTATCTCCACTAATTTTTTTCCTTCAATGTTATGTCCTGTTAACTGAATTTCTATGATCGAACAAGATTGTTTTCAACACTCTTAGTACTTGTTTATATAGAGAGCAAAATTTATTGAAGATTTATTTTGTCTCTGAGAAAGACACATACAGAGCCTTTACAGGTGAATGAAAAGCAATAGTTAGATGCAGGAGTTCATTCGCCTCTTCTTCCAGCTTTGATACTTAATAGCACCACATGAGTGGGAGAAGGAGACACTGCTTATACTGCCCGAGCCTGTGATCACTCTGTCCATTTTCCTACCTACTATGAGAGTCTAGAGAGAAAAAGTCTTATGTATCCAGTAAATAAAACTGTAAAAGGTTCATATCAAGAAGACAAGGTTGGGAGAAAAAAGAGAAGTGAGTGCTTGTGCCTTGCTGCTGCATCCTAGCTGGTAACAAAGAATTATCTTAAGAAAAAAGTTGATTTGTTTTGGGGAAGACACTATAACAGGGAGAATGGCCTGGAAAAGGGTAAAAATGCCTTCTGTCTCTCTAAATCCCCCCATTCCTTTGGGAATTAAACCTGCATCTCTGCCTCTGGCCAATGGTCGGGAGAGGCAGGGGTGTGTCCTTTGTTCTTTGTGCCACAAGAGATGGCTCAAAGGAATTATCCAGGTGGAGGCCATGAGAGAGACTGTCTTGGCGTAAGAAGGGATGAATCAGAACCATGGACTATAGTTGAACAGCAAGAGCCTGGAGCTGGAAACCTCCCCTTGAAAGACTCTTTCCTCCTGCTCAGAGGCAGGACAATGGTACTCTAAGATGGGAGTCTGCCAACCTCCTCATTTGCTGGCAAGTTAATAAACTTCTCTTTCCTTCTCCTCAAACCACTTATCCTCATCCTTCTGATGTGGCCTTGGGGACAAGTGCTGCACTTTTGGTAACAATACCCTGGAAAATGTTATTGTTTGTTCAAAAAAGAAAAGAATCAATGCAAAAGTGTACAGGAGGAAACATGCAGGGCAAAGTTTTTGTTCTAGGTGTTTTATCTTCCAAACATTTACAGGAGTCATTCAAAAAGAGAAAAAAAATCATAGGACTGGAATAAATTAATGCAGTTCTACAATCTTTAATTAATAGGATTTATAATTGAATTTACTCATTAAATTGTTAACAACAAAAATGTTAAAACCTGAGTGTGAAACAATTTGTTGGATGATAGAGTGGTGGAAATTTCACTGAAAATGATCAATTTGAACAAGACCTTACTTGTAGGTTACTTTTCTCTGTAATATGAAAGGATTCTGGCAGAAGCCCTTAAATTCTAAAACTAAGCTTCATTTTTAAGCCCAGATATTAGCTTCATTTATCCAATGATCCATTTAACACCATATAAGAAAGCAGATAAAAAGCTGAGTATGTAAATTTGAAGATATTACCACATCAAGCAATTTTCCAGAATGTACGTATACATTTCTAAATGAAAATTATTTCCAATCTAGAATTTCTTACCCTGCCCAAATGTAGAATATCCTGACTGACACACCAATTAAGTATGTGAGAAGTGTTTTCAGACATGAAAAGTCCAAAAATACTTGTGTTTAATACACTTTTCCTCAGGAAGCTACTGGCAGATGTCCCCAGGCAATTAAAGGAAGTAAAAGGCAGCCAGATAGAAGAGAACTGGAGATCCATCAGGAGAGTAGTCAAGCGTATCCTTACAGTGGTGGGGAAACGGTGTCCCAGGATGGCAGCTGCACAAGGCCTGATGGGCGGGAGCCTCGGGTTCCATCAGCAGGTGACCCACCGTGGCCACGGGAGGCTATGCTTTCCCATCACGAGTAGGCAAACCAGGAAAGAGTCAGACGTGAGAAACGGAATATCCAGCAACAGAAAGAAGCAAAGGAATTCCAATCTCCTACCAAAGAATGTTCTAGAACTGGTACAGTGATCTTTAGGAGGGATGTTTTGAACAAAATACTGGGAAAAATAATGTGAATGAAGGAAAACACCTGATGTGACTGACCTTGTTGAAAACTGCACTGCAGTTTTATTGGTAGGTATGGGGAAATCAGCAATAGATACAAAAGAAACTAAGCAGATGAAAGCTAATTGCCTAATTATCAATTTTAGAAAAAAGGGTAAGAATGGAAAAAATGATCACAGCACAAAATAATGCCCCAATATGAACAACAAGAGCACAGGTATGCTAATATAAACATGTTTTTGATTCAATAACCATTTTGACTAAATTGGAGGATGGAGTGTGAAAGCAAAAGAACCATCTTCTCACTGATGGTAACAGGAAGACAACACATAATGCCACGAACTGATAGTTCAATAATATCAGCTTTCCCATTTATTTAGAAATATAGAGATGCGCAAAAGCCACAATAATGGTTTAAAAAGTAGATTATGGTTGTATCA
Organism: Avahi laniger; assembly: GCA_963575035.1. Classification (NCBI taxonomy): domain Eukaryota; kingdom Metazoa; phylum Chordata; class Mammalia; order Primates; family Indriidae; genus Avahi; species Avahi laniger. Next base: position 41,311 of record CAUYSK010018742.1, read on the forward strand.
AGGGAGAGAAAAAGGAACAGAAACTCCCTTATGGTATTATATACCCTGAGTACTATTCAAGTCTTTAAAACCATGTGCTACTTAGATAAATCAGCAATTAATGAATAAAAGTAAAAAAAAATCAGTTGTACCCAAGAGACCATGGGTCTCTCCCACATTCCTACAGAATCACAGGCAGACAGGGGCCACACACACTTCTGCCCTCCAGCGTCTCCATGCAACTCGCGGGCAGACTGTGCACTCTGGGTACGGAGAGAAGGAGCTGGGTCTCGCTTCCTCAACTCCTGATTCTTCATCCATCTCCTCGTACGCTGCTATGTTTTACTAGGAATCCAGGATAGAAAAGTTAAGCTCTTAACATGTATCTGCATATCTGGCAAACAGTAGGTGCTCTTATTTTTAGTCCCCTCCCATCCTGGATAACATACCGCAGTAGGAAAGACAGATCCCGCATTTTATCGCCTGAAAGACACTTTTCCCTTCTCTGAGCTGAGGATCATATCAGTTGCATCTTATAATTGCCAGCTGTCATTTTTTACATTTTATCATCCCCGAAATTGGGCTGGTTTACAATAGACAGCATCTTATATGATGAAATATGGTAATAGAAAATCCAAAACTGAAAACACCGATTTTCGCGCTGGAACAAACCCTTAGCTCAGGCGCCGCCCACCCCACTGCTCACAATGGCAAAACCTGTTCCATGTGAAACAGGCCAAGTACTGTCAATGAACATTTAGCTTGTACGTATAATTCATTTCTATCAGCAAATTAGGTATTTAACCAACAAAATAATAGCTATAAGCAAGGGTGGGAATGTGGTATGAGGGTCGACATGAGGCCAGCCAGGTAGGTAAGGGAGTTGCTCATGTTTCAAAGTCACTGAAGACATGTACCCACCGATCATTCACTCACCTAACACTAGTGAGCCCTGTTCCGTTCCGGGCATGCAAGAACAAAACTGGCTCAGAGTACTTGCTCCTCAGAACAAACTTTTCTATCATTTGATTCCTAATAACAAATAACGTGGAATATCATGTGCTTCACATTTTTTTTCTGTTTTTAGCCTTCTCCTTTTCCTGTTTTAAGTTTTTCCTCTTCTCCTGGAGATATCTGCAACAGCCTCCATCCAGAAGCCTATGGAGGGTCTACTTTCTCCTGTTAATAAGCTGCTAAAAAGCACCCTAAAATTTATCTTTGTGCTTTAATAGAAATAGCTACTCAACTAGACTAAAAATACCCTTTATATTATAATGTACAATTACCCAAACATAAGGAAACATGCTTTGTGAAATTATGCACTAACACTTTCAAATAACTTCAAATGCTTGATGTCTACTGGAAAAAAACCACGGTTGCTCAGCACTGTTTACATGTCGCACACCCGTTCTCTGTGTCTGCAAATGCTTAGCCAGTGTTGACTGCTGGCCAGGCACAGCCCTAGGTCTCGGGCGTTGCAAGGCCACGAGAGGTAAAAGCAGAGGAAAGAGGGTATCAGTGAGGTGTTGGAGGGTGGTCGGTGATAAATGACGTGGAGAATAAAGAAAGAAGGAAAGAGAAGCAAGGAAAAGTGGAAGCCTGTTACTTTATACAGGGTGGTCGAGAGAGGTCTCACTGAAAGAACGGGGGAGAGGGGTGCGGCTACCTAGGGAAAGACAACCTCAGGGAGAGGAGGAGCAAGGGCAAGGATGCTGATGTGGGAGGAACATCAGCGTGTTTGCGAGCAGGAAGCTGGAGCGGAGAGAGAAAGAGAAGAGGTCAGAGACTTCGGCAGGAGCCAGAGAGCACAGTGCAGACCCCAGTGAGCCTCAGACCCATTAGAGAGTGTGACGCAGAGTTGATACAAGCTCACTGAATTTTTAAAAGGATCACTCAAAATGCTGTTGAGAAGTCTCTCACAGTAAATCATGAGACAGGGAATTAAACTTGGGGATAGGTGATAAGACATATCCGGATGGTTGTGATGGCGCTGTGGACAAATTAATGGATTCTGGCCTTATTTAAAGTGCAGTGAACATGATTTACTGATAGATCGAATGTGCAGTGTTCAAGAAAAAGGGGAGTCAAGGATGATTCCAAGTTTGTTTTATTTGTATTATTTACTTACTTTTTTAGCTCATGGAACTACCTGATGTGTTTTGTTCATTTTATCTGAGCAAGTCAAAGAGCAGGATTGCATTCACGACTTAGGAGACTGTGGAGGAAGCAGATCGGTAGGCAGGAAAACCAACGTCTCTGCTGTGGACTGCTACCTTTGAGATGCCTATGATACAATCGAGTAAAGGTGCCATGAGCGGTGAGAGACACGAGACTGTCCTCAGCAGTGAGATGTGAAGACAGACACGGTAAGATCAACGTGGGAAGCGTATAAAGGGCTTTTTTAAGCCACAGGATGAGATAGGATCACAAGAGTTGTCATGAGTGAGGCTGTGTCCTGCGGATGTAAAGGCCAAGACAATGGCAAGGAACCAGGAAAGGGAGCTGAGTCGGAGATGTCAGTGAGGTCTGAGAAACATCGAAAGAGTGTGGTTTCTCAGAAGCCAGATGAAGAAGTTTTCCAGGTAGAAGAAAAGATCCACTGACAGACGCTGCGGACAGAGCAATACATTAAGGTCCGAACTGGGGCCGCTGCAACCACTGGCGACGTTGAAAGTGGCGGCCGCAGCGGCACGTTGGAGGTACGGCCTGATTTCCCTCTCTCAGCACCGTCACCAGTGGTTCCGACCAGTGAGTCTGTCCTCCAGGGCTGTGGCCCACACCCCAGGGGAGAGAGGCCCTATCAACACCTTTGTTTTGGTAGAAAACACAATAATAATTAGTCTATGAAATTTTCACTTAGAACTTAAAATACATGGTGAAATCCTAGGAAAAAATAATGAGGAGGAACAATACAATTTTTACGCAGGGAGGTCAATTATTTTGAGATGCAAATATAAATAGCTTACATCATTGTAAAATATAGCACTGTGTGTCCCAAAGTAGCCACTATTTATTGGAACATCCATAAACAATGTCACAATTTAAGATAACAAGCTAAGCATGCCATTAGCATAGATGACACAGAAAACCGTGGAGCAGTTGTCAGATGAACGGAAGTTTCAGAGTATACAGGCTGGATTATCCGTCAGTAACGACACAGGATGAAAGAGCAGCAAAACGATTAAGGGTAGGGACATTACAGAAGTGACCAATGCTGATGTTTTGTGTACACAACAATGAACCATGGAGTGGTTTCTCAATCTATTAGATGTGGAGAGTATAACTAATCAAGATAGTTGAGTAAAATCTTTAAAGACTCATTTCCCTGACAGTTTGCAACACATATCTGACAAATCTATATGATAAAAGCATCACTTGAACACTTTAAAATCATCTAAACTTGGACTAAACTGAAATTCAAACTTTTTAAATAATCATCATGCACTTAAATTTAAACAGAATACAATTATGAGCAGTTGTTGATAGCTGAGAGCATCATTTCCCATTTTGAGAGGATAAATCCTCTTTAAAAAAGTAGGAAAAGTTCAACATAACAATTAAAGGAAGCATCACAGACTTCTAAAATAATAAAGTTATCTACTCTAATACCCACCTTAACATATTGACCAAAGTATGTTATCAAAATATGCTTTTCAAAATGTGGTCCAAATATATTGAGATAAAAATTGAATCTTCTCCTTAAGAAGGAATGTTTTATTCGTTTATCATTTCTCTAGCATCAACTAAGGTAAAATCATCTATTTGGATATTTTAACGTTAAATATCCAAAGTAAAAGAAAAATCCAATAATATCTAACACTTACTGATTAACAATAGTGCTGGATACTATGCTAAGCTCTTGAAAGGTGTTTAACTTTTTTCTCAATGTATTTAATTTTATTCTAACAACACCATGGGAGGAATACTATTACTCCCTCTGCAGATGATGCAACCAGCTTCATCGGGGGGGATGACTTGCCTACGGTAACAACGCACAGAGGCCACCTCTCTGCCCCGCGCTTAGCAGTAACTCTCGAAAAACATACGGGATGAATGGAGCGTCCCCAGACAGTAAGTGAAGAAACGCCGAGCTTCAATCTGAGACGTTCCTGCGTAGAAAACCGTTAGATTATGTAAGTCAAAGAGGACAGCTTTACGGCCACTTCTGTCCCGTACGTGACTATCTGAAGTGAAATCAAATTAATCAAAATTAAGTTAAATGTTAAAAATTCAGCTCCTCTGCTTCCCTTGCTATATCTGAACGTTTCCAGTGGTCCGTCACCACGTCGTGAGTAGCTACAGGACTGCACGCTGCAGACACAGATCACTGTCACCATCACAGGAAGTTTTACGGGACAGCACTGTATACCATTAGCTTAGAAACCCCAGAGCCGGACAGTGCAGTAAGGTCTTCGGCTGCCTGACTTTAAGTTCTGGCGACACTTTCCTTCACACATTTCCATGTCCGTAACCTAACACAGCAAGGGCAGCGCTAGCATTCAAATGACACAGCATCAAAACACAAAAAGGAGCTTAAGCAATCGATTAAGAAATACAATTACATTACTTAGCAATATTCAGATTACAGGTGATAATAACCAACTTCAAATTAATTTAAGTGGAAAAAAAACAAGATATAACTGGGTTTCAGGGAGAACCCAGAAGGCTTCGACGACTGTCAGAGCTCTGCGCTGCTCACTCCACCCCCTCTACCCCCGCGTCATTCCCACTGTCTGCCGAAGCGCCTAGACGCTAGCTTTCTCTCGGCCAAGAATCACCGATAGCATTTTACCATATATTTAGGTTTTCTGTCTCATATCATTTCTCTAGCATCAACTAGAGAAATGCTTTCCTTTATGATCCCAAGTATTTTATAGTATTCATTTTAAAACATTTTTTTCCAAGAACAGGCCCATAGACTTCCCCAAAGTGATCCTTGCCCCTTTCTCTCTCTCTCTCTCTTCTCTCTCTCTCTCTCACACACACACACACACACACGTTTATGAAACACCTGCATCTAGAAAGAGAATAAAATTATATTCTCTGTGACCTAAACTCCAAAATTCCCAGGAAAAGTTCTGAGCGGCCCAATTTGGGTGAGGTGCCTGTTTGGGGACGAGAAGCGAAGTACTCTAAACACAGGAAACCCAGCAGAAACTGTAAGTGTCGAATGAGTATAGGGTGGCAACAAGAAATTTTTTCCCCAATATGAGAGTGTTAGGGGAAAGAAAGAGTCACAGCTGGCTGCCATAGTAAAGATTGTTTGTTCTCAGTTCCTATGTAGCTGTCGCAGATTCTAACAACTGAGCAGAAGAAACAAATTACCTCAATAGAAGTCGGGGAAGAAAGTTTGTTCAACATCCATTTTTAGTACAGTTCTGTTCAAAAATCCTCCCTGCCTATGATTACCTGGGATTCAACAAAAATTGAAAATTTCTGTCATGTCTGTGATAGATTTTTTCCATAAATAAATCTTCATGTTACAAAACAGCTACAGATTTTGAAGGCATCATTACAGAATAGCATTTTTATTGGAGTCGATGACTGAGAATAGAAGCCCTGCAGAATGGCACCTCCGGGATTCGATCCCATGAACCTGACTTGAAACCATTTAGCACAGTGACAGCATAGTGACAACATAGCACAGTGACAACACAGCACGGTGACAACACAGCACAGTGACAACATAGTACACTGACACTACAGCACAGTGACAACACAGCACAGTGAGGACACAGTACGGTGACGACACAGCACAGTGACACTATAGCACAGTGACAACATATGGTGACAACAGCACAGTGACA
>CAUYSK010018743.1:0-64640 GCA_963575035.1 Avahi laniger
TCAATCCTAGCTTCCTGGGAGGCCGAGGCGGGCGGATTGTTTGAGCTCAGGAGTTCGAAACCAGCCTGAGCAAGGGCGAGACCCCGTCTCTACTAAAATTAGAAAGAAATTAATTGGACAACTAAAAATATATAGAAAAAATTAGCCAGGCATGGTGGCGCATGCCTGTAGTCCCAGCTACTCGGGAGGCTGAGGCAGAAGGATTGCTTAAGCCCAGGAGTTTGAGGTTGCTGTGAGCTATCATGACACCACGGCATTCTAGCCTGGGCAACACAGTGAGACTCTGCTTCAAAAAAAAAAAAAAAAAAACTGCTTTACTCATTGTACCAGCTGGGGCTCTAGGTAGGTTGAGAAAGGAGTGACCATAATTGACAAATAGACCTTTTGGGGTAATATGCCATTGTATGAAATTAAGAGCAGAGTATTTTAAATTCTTAATTAAAAACACTGATATCTGCTGATGTGCGGAACTGACCTCTACCTCATAGCACCTTGCTGGTCATTTGTTCTAGGTGCTACATACGCGTAAAGGTAATAGCACCACGTTTCCTTACGAGGGTTACGACATTCAAACCAAGGTAGCTCAAACTTGCTCCAAATGATTTTAAAACAGGGCTTTTGTTGTAATGAAAATTGTAGGCGGAAAGCTCAGGACTGTGACATTTTTACTTAATTGGACATTGGAAGGGTGACCTGGTGACATAGTGAGAAGAGTGTCTGTGAACGATACTTTCTAGAGAACACTCTTTCTAGTATTTACCGAGGTCAGAGAGGCAGACCCAGTGGGGCTTGTGTTTCTCCTCATAGAGTTTTCCAGCTTTCCCTCTCGCTTGGTGGGACCAGAGAACAGACCAAAGTCTTTCCAGTGAGCTAATAGGGAGGTTGGACCTTCGAGCGGAATGTTCTGAGCGGAAGTGGACAGTGAACAGGGGACTGCGGTGCCCAGAGCTGCGAATGCTCATGTCCGTCATGGGGCTGGTTGTGACCCTGGCAATTAAGGAAACAATCAAGTGAAAGTTTGCAACCTACGGAGGCTTCCCAGGGCTTGCATACTTGTGGAAGCAAAGTATTTCCTGTGTTTTGTAAACACCACAGCTGCAGACAGGAAACCTGGTCTCCTATCCCAGGTCTTATGTGGACCTGCTGTGTGATGTCAGGCAGGTCATGCAACATCTCTAGGCTCTGATTTCTGGAATTTATGGCAAAGGAATTGCGCTAGATAAAGATACATCTGTTCCAGGAGGAGTTCCAACTTTCTAATTAAAATGGGCAGCACGTTGCCCTCATTTCAGATTTTCCCTAGCTAACTAGAGTTTTAACTCCTTGATTACAAAAATCATCTTTAATATTTATGGTTAACTTGTTTTCAACAAAAATTCTTGACTATCTGGTATGTGCCGGACACTGTGCCAAGCGCTGGAGACACAGTGCTGGTGAGCGGGCCAGGCGTGGCTTCGAGTCTGCTACAGGGTAGTGGGAGAGATAACAAAAATGCAAACTCATGACAGACAGGATGTTCCCAAAGTGCTACATGAGGGCACTAAAGCGGGCTGTGATAGAGTGAATGGGGGCCAGGCGTGGGGGTGGGCGCCTGTAGTCCCAGCTACTTAAGAGACCAAGTAAGGTCGGGGGTGGGGAGTCCCTTGAGCCCAGGAGTTGGAGGCTGCAGTGACCTATGATGGCGTCACTGCACTCCAGCCTGGGTGACAGAGCGAGAGCCCATTCAAATAAAAAAGGAGAAAAAGAAAAAGAAGGTGGAAGTGAACTTTAGATGGGGCGGCCAGGGAAGGCCTGCTTGAGCAGCGGTGGAGACAGGAGGAGCCCATTAACAGCAGGGAAGAGCGTTCTAGGCACACGGAACAGCAGGAGCGCGGCCCTGCAACCTGGAGGCACTTGGCCCTTTCCCAGAACCACAAATGGCAGAGGCTGGAGCACGGGGCTGGGGGAGCCGGGAGAGGCGGCCGGTGCAGGGGCAGGAGTAGCAGCTTTACTGCGGGTGTGTTAGGTTTGAGGGGCGCGTGGCATTCGGAGGCCAACACGTCTGTGTTCCAAGGAGAGGTCTGAGAGCGATGCACGCAGGAGGCAGGAGGCAGGCGGCTGGAGGAGGGCGGGCTGGGGGCCAGCGGGGTGAGCAGAGGAGCGGCCTTGGCAGGAGTCGGGGGAGGAGCCATGGGGATGTGGGGCGTGAGAGTGTGGGGAGAAACGGGAGTCAAGAGAGGGCGTCGGGGACCGACTGCTGAGAAGCCGAGCAGGGGGAAGGCCAGGGGCGGCTGTAGGATGGTCAACATGGAGCTACGGGTGCCTCTGGCCCATCAGCGATGGCGGGGGACAGGGGAGAAGGGACGGCAGGCTGGGAGAAGGCAGGTGAGCGGGGCAGATGGCAGGTGCGGGCAAGCGGTGGTTTGGGTGGTCTGAGCGAGGGTGCTTCGAGGCCTTCTATTTTCTCAGAGATGTAGCAGGCAAGCCCTGGTGTGGCAGAGGAGAGGACGGGGCAGAGAGCAGTTAGGGACAGTTGTCTGGGGGATGGGAAGCAAACTTCCTAGGGAAGCATCGCACGGGCAGGCTGGCTGGGGGTTCCCGGCGAGGTGTGCAGACGTCCTGGTCTGGAGTTTTCTCAGCGAACATCCGTTTGTGTGGGTGACGCATGAGAAGAGAGAGGAGCAGATGGAGGCTTTGTCAGCAGAGTCTGAGGGAGGCCAGGGACGAGGGCGCTGAGGGCTCCGTGAGGATGGGCCGCGGCCCTGGGGAAGGGAGCCGGACGGGCTGGACCGAGTGTGAGGAAGGGGCAGGGCCGGTAGGCGGGGACCCGGGTGGCTGGAAGGGAGGAGGCCGTCGGAGCGCAGGTCTGTGGTGGCCCCGAGGCCGGGCGTGGCTGTAGAGCAGGTGCCGGCAGACAGAAGGACGCACTCTGTTGGAGCAGGGAGTTCAGGAGACCTCGCTCGTCTCCAAGTCACTGGGAATGGTGACAGGAGAGTGGGCAGGGCAGCTCCGAGGAAAGGGGATGGGGACTTGCGCGTTCGAGGAGAATTTATCTGGAAACAGGAGGTTGAAGTGAGGAGACACTCGGCCCGACTCCTGGGCTGGCGAGGGCGGCCAGGGAACGGCGGGAAGTGCCGGTGTCAGTCACGGGGGCGGGGGCCGAAGAGGGTCGTGTAGCATGGCCACTGAGCAGTAGGACCTTTCAGGTCACCTCCCACCCAGGCCACGCACTCGGGCCCAGCAGGACCGCGTGGAAGGGAAGAGGCAGCTCCGTGTGGCCGGCGTTTCACGCCTGGCGGAGGAAACACTGACGCGCCCATGACGGGGCTCCCACAAGAGGCAGCTGTGAGGTTTTTATAACTCGATTTGAGGAATTCTGTGGTGCAGCCCCCACATCTTACAGATGAGGAAACAGAAACCCCGAGAAATTGAACGACTCTGCAAAGGTCAGGCGATGAGCGCCAGAACCATGAAGTACATGCGGGAATTTAATTATTATTTGGGCCATTCAGTCTTTTCCGTGCTTGTTTTATTTGGCTCAGTGTGGTTCTAGGTGTATTACCTGTTAGGAGTTCCCAGGACTTTAGACAAACATCAAACGTAAGTGGCCTCTTACCTAGTCAAAGGGGTCCACGGCATGGAACCGCTGAGATTCCCAAAGCCGATTCTGTGTTCCACCGGATCTGGACGTCAGCCCTGCCCTCTGGCCCACTGGCTGAATTTATAGTGGCAGGAGATGCTACAATTTGGGAGGGCTAAGAGTGACATTGACCTCCTCCTGCCCCTCGTGCCGTGCCACTGCCAGGGCTCATGAGGAATGACATAACCGTCCGGGCCACTTGGTGTAGGGGCAAGGAGCAGGGCGGATGCCTGGCATAGCCAGTGTGTATAGAATGCGTGTGTGCGCACGTGCGTGTTCTCTCTAACGGTGTGAGGGTGTGAGAAACCCGCTAGACACCTACACCGTCAGGTTTATCTGCAAAGAGATTTTAAACCAAAATCAAAGGGGTAGCCCAGAGAGACACAAGTTCTAAATCAAAGGAGGGAAGGAAATCCCCGAAAGGATGTTCACAACAATGCCATGAAATATCCAGAAAAGGTAAAACGATGTTCTGCATATGCTGCGAGGCCAGTAGGAAACTGCGGATTTGTATTAAAGATGTTAGTGCACAAAGTGTCATCTTTCTGCTAGAATGTAGACCTCTTCTTGGTGCTGCAGGTATATAAATGAGGTGCCGCTGTCCTAAAATGACTTTTTAAGGCACGTGTCAGTGATTCTGACAGCAGGCATCATACTCCCAGCCTCCTGTCCAGACAACTAGGAATAAGCTACATCTTAAAGATTTGTTATAGGAGGTAGCTCTAATTCCTGGAAAGTTCTTCCTTACGTTTATTCCAAGCCTCTTTCCTCTGTCCGGTGTTACAAAACCAATGTGCTACTCTTTCCAATGGCACAGAGTAACAGAAGACTCCTTTGCAAACAGTCCTGTCTCAGGCTGATCATTTATATTCTTATCAGCCTTGGCGCTCCGGCAGGTTTCTGGATGAGGCCCTGTGGTCTGATGGGGCTCTTCGCTCTCAAGACGTGGGTGGGGCTGCCTGCCCATCGGTCCAGCAGTGGTTCATGGTCACTACAAGACAGTGGTCTTGGGGAGGCGTTTTTGCTCTGTGGTTTGTGGTTAAGTTATAACAGTCTCCACAAGTTACTTAGGACTTTATAGCACAGATCTCTTACGTGAAGAAAGTTTGTAGCACTTGCTGGCTTTGATGCTAATTTTCTCTTCATAAGTTTTATGTTAAGTAATTTATTTTTGCCTCAAAAATGAAGATAGAACTGAAGAGACCAGGGATGCACTTGGCGATGCCTGTTGTTGAAATCAAGACTGTGAAGCGAAGGGCTCGCTAAGCTGATACTGTGGATTCTTTACTTACTTGAGCGATGGCTTCATTCTGGCCAAGTTTGATATTTATGGCAGGAAAGAACTTACTGAGGTTTTGGTGACAGCATGCTAAACGGGTGGCTACTAAACCTAAATTGGGTTTTGTGTAGCTATTTTGTAAAAAGTTCGAAGAGTAGGCAGATTCCTTTTGGGGTGCCCCTGATGTCTCATTGGCCCGAGCAGATGAGAGCATCCTTTAAACAGCGTTGGCTTTGTAGGAGTCATTGCTGAACGAGGGTGGTGAGGGCACTCTTCTCACCTTATCATGTCGGTACCTACAGTTATCGAAGTGAACAAGAGAGACATAGTCTTCCTGGTGGATGGCACATCTGCTCTGGGACCGGCCAGCTTCAATGCCATCCGAGACTTCGTTGCCAAAGTCATCCAGAGGCTGGAGATCGGACAGGATCTTATCCAAGTGGCAGTGGCGCAATATGCAGACACTGTGAGGCCCGAGTTCTATTTCAACAGCTACCCCAGCAAGAGGGAAGTCATAGCCGCTGTGCGGGCAATGAAGCCCCTGGATGGCGCGGCCCTGCACACCGGCGCCGCTCTGAGCTTCGTGCGCAACAACCTGTTCACGGACTCCGCCGGCTACCGGGCTGCCGAGGGGGTCCCCAAGCTCTTGGTGCTGCTCACGGGCGGTAAGTCCCTAGATGAGGTCAGCCAGCCCGCCCAGGAGCTGAAGAAGAGCAACATCATGTCCTTTGCCGTGGGGAGCAAGGCTGCCGACCGGGCTGAGCTGGACGAGATTGCTTTTGATTCCTCCCTGGTGTTCGCTCCCGCGGAGTTCCGAGCCGCCCCACTGCAAGGCGTTCTGCCCGGCCTGCTGGCGCCTCTCAGGACCCTCTCTGGAACCACTGAAGGTACGGTGGCAATGGCTTCAGACACATACTGGGGAGTCTCCAGGGAAGACCTTGGAGAAAAGCACAAAATGAAATGTAATTTGTGTTTAGCTAAGAGACCATTGTTAAATGATGAAACAACAGCAACACACGAGATTTATTTCAGGTTTCCTTTTGCCCTGGGTTGAGAATCGTATGGTTCAAAATGTCATAAGATAAAATTTCACACGATAACAATTGCATACCTTAAACTAGAGGACTGTGCGGGCAGCTATCTTTGAAGCCTCTGGCCGAGACGGTCACATCTCAGTTCCTGTTCCCTGTCCTCCTCTGTTCCTACTGGTGATCCAGCCGCCTCCTCGCCACCGAGGTGCCCTTCCTGTGCCAAGCTGGCAATCCACGTACCAGTCCCAGCCGCCCATCAGGGCACAGTCTCCCTGCCTTTAACCCCCGTCTCCTCTCTCTTTAAGGAATTCCCCTTGATGGGAAAGTACATTGAATGGCTGGGTGCGGAGACCAAACCCAGTGGTGCTTAAAATCCCTCATTTAATATGATTGTTGTCAGGGAAAAGCTATTTTTCAAGACATTATAAAGGTCTATGAACTTATGAACTGAGTAAATACAATCCGCCATCCTCAGTGAAGAGAAGATGCATATCACGAATCCAGCTTTCCCGCCATGCACACCTGGCCACCGTGGCTCATGCTTGTCCCGTGTTGCCTGGATATTTGCTCTCTCGTCACACTCTCTGGTCTTCTCAAAACCTCTCTCTCTCTTTTTAAAATTTTCACAAACTTTTAATCCACGCTTTTATAGCCGAAGTTCAACTCGATAAACATAAGATAAAATGAGTTGTGAGGTCTAATTTATAGCAAGGCATCAGGGAGAAATGAGAAATAAATTATTAAAGGCACATGCTAAATGTGTTGGGGGAAAATACTCTAATTTGAGAATTATACTTTTTATTCTTCATGTGTATGACTTTAGCCAAGCCTAGCAAATAGTCTGTATTTCACTGAGTACTCAAGATCCCATCATCTCCCTTTGGGGGAACCCCCCGGGAACCCCACTGGATGCTTGCCCGGCGAGGCGTGACACCCTGAGAGGAGAACAGTACCAGCAGAGAATGATGAATGGGTAGTCTGAGGATGACTTCAAAAGAAGAACAGTCTACTGTGTTATTTTTTTGTAGCCTTAAGGAACTCAAGTTCTTAGGTTAACGTGGGCTAACTGCTTCTGAGGCGTGGATGGAAAGCCTCCGGTTAGTGTAGAGGGGTGAGCCGCAGAAGACAGCTGTGCACATGTTAAGCTGGCTGTGACTCTGGTCACAAAGATGGGTGGTGCAGGAAGGCAGAGCAGCCACGTAGAACTCATTTCCAGGGAAGGAATGTTCTATTTCAAGGATTCTGATAATTTCTGTTGGTTGCAAACATTCTAGCTTTGGTGCTCTATCTCTCTGTGAGCCAACCTGGTTTTGTAAACTTGGCTGTCAATATGCCTCACAAGCACCAGCCACTGCCATATTTGCAGCCATCTGCCATATTTTGTGAGATGGAAATGCTTTGCCACGCTGACTTTGTCTTTGTCCTGAATGTTGGCATGTGTGCACCTGTCACGGACACACATGATAAAGCCCTCCTCGGTTGTGTATGTCTCACTTTGTTTTCTGTGCTTCACTGCAGTTCACGTAAACAAAAGGGATATCATCTTTCTTTTGGATGGATCGGTCAACGTTGGAAAAACCAATTTCCCTTATGTGCGTGACTTTGTAATGAACCTAGTTAACAGCCTTGATGTTGGAAATGACAACATTCGTGTTGGTTTAGTGCAATTTAGTGACACTCCGGTGACGGAGTTCTCTCTAAACACATACCAGACCAAGTCAGATGTGCTTGCCCACCTGAGGCAGTTGCAGCTCCAGGGGGGTTCGGGCCTGAACACTGGCTCGGCCCTGAGCTATGTCCACGCCAACCACTTCTCCGAAGCTGGCGGCAGCAGGATCCGTGAACACGTGCCGCAGCTGCTGCTGCTGCTCACAGCCGGGCAGTCCGAGGACTCCTATTTGCAAGCTGCCAACGCCCTGGCGCGCGCAGGCGTGCTGACCTTTTGCGTGGGAGCTAGTCAGGCGAATAGGGCAGAGCTGGAGCAGATTGCTTTTAACCCGAGCCTGGTGTATCTCATGGACGATTTCAGCTCCCTGCCGGCTCTGCCTCAGCAGCTGATTCAGCCTCTAACCACATATGTTAGTGGAGGTGTGGAGGAAGTTCCACTCGCCCAGCCAGGTAAACCTCCCCTGCTGCGCGGGGCTCGCTCCCTTTCCTTCCGCAGACGCCTCCCTGGTGGGTAGTTGGCCAGAGCGAACTTGACAGCATCGCATGCTGTAGAATGACAAATTGGCTCACTGTCATTGAAATATGGTGAATGGAGCCTGAGACACTGTACCAGCAAGGGCAGGCTCTCTGTCTAAAGGGTGCTCATTGATCAAAGTCTAGAACATTCAGCTTATGTTCTGTCCATTTGTCTCACCCTTTATTCAGAAGCTTTCTTCCTCCCTGATTCCTATGATGATTCTGCAGTGCCAAGCCAGAGGCTGCGTCTTAATTGATGGTGAAATGGGTTCCAAAGCAAGTCTTGGTTACGATTATTCTTGCAAATTGTTATGGTGATGAGAGGTGGGTGTATTAGATCTACCAGCTTGCAACATCACATAGATGGTGGCAAGACTAAACTGATTGAAACCTAATCAAAACAGTTCTAAGAACTGTCTGAATTGAAAATAATATTTATATTACATGATGTAGCCCCATTCGGGCTGCCATCCATGTTTTCTGTTGTCTAATTATAGCGGTTTGGAGAGCACTGACCTGTACAGCAATGATGGGTGCTATTTTGGGTCTTGATCCATAACCTCAAATTTCATGAAAAGATAATCCAATTAGAGCAGATTTGTGACAGCCTGGTTATCCTTGGGTTGTTAACCCATATCAGCCTTTGTCCCTAAAGACTGAGATTAGTTTTTTAGCAGGAGTATAGTAAGAACCACATTTTCAATAGCTTTTTCTATAGCAGTTTGACAGAGCTATCTGTTCTCCTGGAGTGACTGCCACCTGATGTGAGCTCAGGGCCTGAGGGGACTCTCGCTGACTTGCTTTGCTGAAGAAGCATGATGCTAGCCTGGATATACACACAGAGTAGCTGTAAGCTTTTGCAAATATGCACTGTTTTGAAATAGGACATTTCATGACAAGTGGCGTGGGTTTTCTCCTCTCTTGCTGGTACAGTGATCATCAGATGAGACTGTGAGTCCCACTATCAGATGGTGCTGGGCTGGAGTCAGTCTGGGGCCTTCCATCTCTCACTGTGTCCTCATCCACTTTCATTGCAGAGAGCAAGCGGGATATTCTGTTCCTTTTTGATGGCTCGGCCAACCTCCTGCGCCAGTTCCCTGTGGTCCGAGACTTTCTCTACAAGATCGTTGATGAGCTTGACGTGAAGCCCGACGGGACCCGCATTGCGGTGGCTCAGTACAGCGATGATGTCCGGGTGGAGTCGCGCTTCGATGAACACCAGAGTAAGCCTGAGATCCTGAATCTCGTGAAGAGGATGAAGATCAAGACGGGCAAAGCCCTCAACCTGGGCTACGCCCTGGACTATGCACAGAGGTACATCTTTGTGAAGTCTGCCGGCAGCCGGATCGAGGAGGGGGTGCTTCAGCTGCTGGTGCTGCTGGTGGCGGGAAAGTCGTCGGACCGCGTGGAGGAGCCAGCCAGTAACCTGAAGCAGAGCGGAGTGGTGCCTTTCATCTTCCAAGCCAGGAACGCGGACCCTGCGGAGCTGGAGCAGATAGCGCTTTCCCCGGCCTTCATCCTGGCTGCAGAGTCGCTTCCCAAGATTGGAGACCTTCAGCCACAGTTCGTGAATCTCCTGAAATCGGTGCACAACGGGGCGCCAGCGCCAGGTACGCCATGGAAATGCTGGCTGCTTCTGCAGCCCAGTTCTCCAGCGCGTGAGTGGGGTGGGCTGCTGGCTCCCGTGCCTCAAGTAGAAGCCCTCTTTGGGTTTACAGGGAGGATGGGAAATTAATAGGCGGCTTCAGCAGAACAATAGAGTATGAGTTCTCTTCCCTCGCTTTGACTCTCTAGCTGCTCTCTAGGGAAAAACAGGAGAATCAAGGTGATTATGTTTAAAAGCATTAGAATATTCATAATAAGGAACATTATAAAGATTTAGAAATCAGTGGTTAAAATCCTTTTTGAAAAGCACCATTTTGACTGCACGTGTAATGAAAGCCACACGACATGGTTACGTTACAGCTACAGCTATCTTCATCTGCTTAGTCCCCCAACGCCTTCGTTTTAAGTGAGTATCACGTGTTAAAATTCCTTCACTACATTCATTAAACATTAAAGGATTCAGAGGAGGCAGATGGGTTCCCTTCGTAAATGCTGCCTTGAAGTTCCCTACTGCGGTCTACATGACTGTGACTTTGTGTTTGACCACTTGTCATTTGGTGATGCGAACGCAGTGAACAGAGTAATCAGTTTCACATACACTCCCTTTGCCTAAAAGCCGTGGCTCTGGAGTGTCTACACTGACACCTGGGACATTTCACAGTTGGTTTGGGTGGTAACTCGGACATCCAGTCACGTTTCCTTCCACGGATCCACTTGTGACTCGCAGCAAATCCCTCCAGACGTCCCCTCTGCAAAATGCTGATGGTCACGCAGGCTTTGCTTCTCCTCCCACCCCGGTTTTTCTTTGGTACCCCTTTGAAAGCCGGCAGTACTTTTCAATCACTGAGAAGTTCTAAAATAAAAGGGCTCTATGTATTGGTGTATTAGTTTCCTGTTCCTACTGTAACAAATTACCACAAATTCAGTGGCAAAAAACAAGAAAAAGTTATCATTTGACAGTTTTGGGGGCCGGAAATTGGAAACCAGTCTCACTGGCTAAAGTCCAGGTGCCAGAGGCGTCCGTTCCTTCCCCAGGGGATCACCCCTTCTCTGCCCTTCCGGCCCCAGAGGCGCCTGCATTCCTTGGCCCGCAGCCTCTCCCTCTATCCCTGATGCCCAGCGCACCTTCCCTCCTCCTCGCCGACATTCCAACAGCTCCTCTCCCCAGCTCTGGCTCTCTCGTCCCCCTGAGAAGGACGTGCGTAGTTGATGACATGGGCCCACCTGGACGATCCCCAAGTCCTCAGCTTTATCACATCTGCAAAGCCCTTCTCTCTAGTTCAGGGATTTGGAAGTGGGTGTCCTTGGGGGGCTGTCACGCAGCCCCCACACTGATAAGAAATGTGGCTCTCCTGTCGCGTGTGGGTCATCACGCTGTCCCTCTCCCAGTTTCAGGTGAAAAGGACGTGGTGTTTCTGATTGACGGCTCTGACGGTGTCAGCAGTGGCTTCCCCCTGCTGAAGGAGTTTGTCCAGAGAGTGGTGGAGAGCCTGGACGTGGGCCCGGACCGGGTGCGCGTGGCCGTGGTGCAGTACAGCGACCGCACCAGGCCCGAGTTCTACCTGAATTCGTACATGGACCAGCAGGGCGTCGTCAACGCCATCCGCAGGCTGACCCTGCTGGGGGGGCCAACCCCCAACACCGGGGCCGCGCTGGACTTTGTCCTGAGGAACATCCTGGTCGGCTCGGCAGGGAGCAGGATAGCGGAGGGCGTGCCCCAGCTGCTCATCGTCCTCACGGCCGACCGGTCTGCGGACGACGTGAGGGGCCCCTCAGTGGTCGTGAAGAGGGGCGGGGCCGTGCCCATCGGCATCGGCATCGGGAACGCTGACATCGCGGAGATGCAGACCATCTCCTTCATCCCAGACTTCGCTGTGGCCATCCCCACCTTCCGCCAGCTCGGGACCGTCCAACAGGTCATCTCTGAGAGGGTGGCCCGGCTCACCCGCGAAGAGCTGAGCAGGCTGCAGCCAGTTTTGCTGCCTCCGACGAGCCCAGGTGACGGGGGTTCTTTGGATCCTGTTCCTTGTTATCATCCGGGCCCATTGTTTGGACTGCGGGCCACAGAGTGTTTTCAATTTTGGTTCCCCTGCCATGCGGAGTGAAAACTAGAGTTACATAAAATCATTAGGTGCCCTGTGCCTTTTTCGGCCTTGATGGGCAGAAATGGCAGAGGTTTGGGGGTGGGGGGGATGCTAAGATTCATGTTTTTGGACAAATTAAACTCTCCTCGAGGGCATGTACTGGGCTTAGCATTCCGACTCCCTGACTCTGCACAGAGGCTTCTGTCTAGGTATCCCAGAGGAGGGGCCCTAACTGGTGACCCCTGTCCACCCAGTCCTGAGCCGCCTGGCGCTTTAGCCAGCAGCCTCCTGTGACGGGAGGAAGTCTGCCCCCGGCGCGCTGCCAGCTGGGCATCGTCTCTGAGATACTGCTGTCTCCAGAGCCAAAGTGCGAAGAGGACTTTTGAATTTGCTTGGTGCTCAGAAGCGAGTGTCTTAAGCGGCAGGAAGGCTATTGACTCTGCCGACTGCGGTTTCTTCTAGTTCCCACTTCCCGCTGCCCCTTCCGAGGAGGCCTGGACGATAGCCAGGAAAGCTCGGGAGTCTCTGCTGCCCAGCAGGAAGGAGGCTGAGATATATCCGCCCCTCAGCAGATGCCTCCAGGGGCTGCTCTCCCCGCACTCAGGGCCGGTCACTCAGTGAAGGGGACAGGTGCGGCCTTGCTCCTTCGTGCCTCCTGGCGTGGAAAGGGGAGCAAGGAAGGACGAGCGGGTGAAAGAAAAGCCATGGCAGGACACGGTGTCCCTCGGGCAGCGAGGGCGGTGAGGGACTGACTGGATGCCACTGAGAGGGTTTCTCCCCGGGGTCGCCCAGGCAGACAGCAGCGTAGACAGCAGCGCGCCCCACGAGGCACCACAGGATGTTCCGAGAGGCTCGATAAATTTAGGATAAATAAAGTGCAAGAGGTTTTTATTCTCCCAACGGATGTTCTTTGTGTGTCTCTGACACAACAAGGGAGCACAGCGTTCCCGCAGCAGCTGCAGGAGCCCTTCCTCGCGACGCACCTGAGCCCCCAGGCATGCCGGGTGCACCGTGGGAGCGTTGTCGCGGTGTGTGTGCAATTCCTTTCCTTTAATCACAGAGGGCTCCTCGTCCCCCTGCTCTCCCGCTCCTCGCCATGGCCATTTTCTGTCCTCCTCCCTCTCCCGCTGTTTCCACGCCTGCCCCTCGGCTCTCGCTCAGCTGGTCACCTTGGTCTCCTTTCACCAAGAAAACGCAAGCAAGCCAGAAGCAGACTTCCAGAAGCTCCGCTGGCGCCCCCCTCCCTTCCCCTCCCGTGTCTCGCGTGCCTGCTGTTCCCTGGTGACGCGTCTCTGCCTCCTCAGCCCTCCTTCACCTGCCCCACGGGACTGTCTGCCATTCTCCTTCCTCCCGCGCCACCACTCTGCACGGCGCGGAATGATTCCGACAGGATGAGATGCGTGGCTCTCTCTTCTCTCTTAAGAACTCCCTCTGATGCCCGCTGCTCTCCAGGGGCACCTGTCTCCGTTTGAAGACTTGTCTGTGCTCTGAACAATTCCTCTCCTCCCGTCCTCTTGGACTGGCCCTAATCTATCCTTCATCCTCACCCCTCCCCCGCCGTGCTGTTGTCACGGTCCCTCCACCTGGCCAAGCCATGGCCGATCTCAGACGCCATCCTCCTTGGTCCACGAGCAGCATCGATGTAGTCGGGATCCCTCCTTGCTGTAGCTCTGTCCTCACCTGCTGCAGACGTAGCTCTTCTGGTTCCGCCTCCCTTGGGTCTACTCTCCTCCTCCTTTGCTCCTCTTCTCCCTGGCGTGCACACACTCAAATGCCCACCACTCCTTCCTTGGACTGGTATCTTAACTATGGTAGTTGGTAGTAGGACCTTTAACTCCAGGACAAACAGGGAGGGGGCTCATTAATGCTAAGAATTTGGTGCCAGCTGGGTGCAGTGGCTCAGGCCTGTAATCCCAGCACTTTGAAGGCCAAGACAGGAGGATTGCTTGAGGCCAGGAGTTCGAGACCAACATGGGCAACGTAGCAAGACCTTGTCTCTGCAAAAAATAAAAAAATTAGCTGGACCTGGTGACATGCACCTGTAGTCCCAGCAGCTCAGGAGGCCGAGGCCAGAGGATTACTTGAGCCTAGGAGTTTAAGGCTCAAATAAGCTATGGAGTTACCACAATCCATCCAACCCAGGTGACAGAGTGAGACTTTGTCTCTCTAAAAAAAAAAAAGGAATTTGGTGCCAACAAGGATGATGCCATTGTGGCATTTGGTTTGGTTCACAGGTGTCGGCAGTAAGAAGGACGTGGTCTTTCTCGTCGACGGGTCCCAGAGTGCTGCGCCCGAGTTCCAGTACATCCGCACCCTGGTCGAGCGGCTGGTGGACTACCTGGATGTGGGCTTTGACACCACCCGCGTGGCTGTCATCCAGTTCAGTGAGGACCCCAAGGTGGAGTTCCTGCTGAACGCCCACTCCAGCAAGGACGAGGTGCAGAACGCGGTGAGGCGGCTGAGGCCCAAGGGCGGGAGGCAGGTCAACGTGGGCAGCGCCCTGGAGTACGTGTCCAGGAACATCTTCAAGAGGCCACTGGGGAGCCGCATCGAGGAGGGTGTCCCGCAGTTCCTGGTCCTCGTCTCCTCCGGGAAGTCTGACGACGAGGTGGACGACCCCGCCGTGGAGCTCAAGCAGTTCGGCGTGGCGCCTTTCACGGTAGCCAGGAATGCAGACCAGGAGGAGCTGGTCAAGATCGCGCTGAGCCCCGAGTATGTGTTCTCGGTGAGCACCTTCCGCGAGCTGCCCAGCCTGGAGCAGAAGCTGCTCACTCCCATCACGACTCTCACCTCCGAGCAGATCCAGCGGATCCTGGCCAGCACCCGCTATCCTCCCCCAGGTGAGATCGTGGTGGCGATCGCTTTCCTCGGAGTATTTTTGATATTAAACAAACAGGCTCAAAGGCCATGGTGCTCATGATAAATGAAAATAAAGATCTTGCTCTTGGACTTTTATGTTGTCAATGCCCACCAACCAGGGTCCACCAGGACACACCTGCCACTGACCACGCTGGGAGATGCGCACCCTAGTGAGCCACGGGGCAGCTCAGGGAGAGGGTGCTAGAAAGGCCTTAGGGAACCCGAGCCAGGGCAGGTCACTGTGTGGAAGCCCCAAGGAAGTGGGACTTCGGCCTGGATTGAGTGTCGCGAAGCAGTGGAGGTAACGCTACGCCCAGCCGTGTCCATAGATCTTACCTGGAGGAGGAAGGCCATGCGGGGATGGGTGAAGCAGCAGCAGTCACTCCCGTCAGCCAGGCCAGGGGTGCTTGTCATTCTTGGGGTCTGGAGCACGTTTTTCTTTTTGTCTGTGTTCCGACATGGCTGCAAAGCGGGCTCCCTTTCCTCTCGCCCCATCACGGTTGCAGAGCGGCCTTGTCTGATGTCCGTGTCATGCTCAAGAGGAGAGGAGCCCTGAGGCTGTGTGTGCCGGGCCAGAGTGGATGGTTCAGGATGCGCCCCGCTCAGCTCACTGCGCTGCACGCGCACGGGCACTGGACCAGAAGAGCACGAGGCCAAGGGCGGGTTGAAATTTGTTCAGTGGCAGCTTGTTCGTTTAATAAAGTGGCATCTGAGAAGTACATAAAATTCTAAGTAATGGGAAAATGTGGCTCATTTTCCCTGGGTCCTTTTGATTCATTTTATAGTTAAAAATGGACTCATGCGAAGAAAATAGGAGAAATAATAGTGAAAATAAAAACTTTGTATAAATGCTAGAGAGGCATGAGCAAAAGGAATAGAAGGAAGCCAATACCTGGGGAGCTTGGGGAGATGCTGTCGATGGCATCGTATTAAACGTACGCTGAGTCAGGACCAGTCACCAGATGGAGTCGGGATCCTCACGGCTGTCACTCGCTAAGGGGTGGCTTCCGACAGGGCGAGGACCTTTGACCTCAGATGTCTCTCTCTTCTTGTATGACAAAGATGTTGGTCTCAGCGAAGTCAGACTCTTCTGGTAGTAACAGTTCGTGATTCTGCAGGTCATGGAAATCCGGGATTAGTTTCTAAATGCTCTTATGTTTATAAAATTAGTGGTAACCCAGACCACAAAGCTAAAATTGGAGTAAACTCAGAAAGAAAAAGCTATGGAGAACTTAAAATATTTCAAGAGGTGGACATTGTTTTGGTGACAAAGGTCTAATTTTTAATGGTTAATTTCAAAAAGCCCAAGACACGAACAACCCACGTGTTTTGGGGTATAATTTTAAGGTTGATGGATATTATGATGCGACGTGATGCAAAGTTGAGAAACACGACTGGATGGGGGCCAGTTACATGCTCAATGTTCCTCTTTTCTTTCTTTTACCTGCAGCTGTTGAGAGTGATGCTGCCGACATCGTCTTTCTAGTTGATAGCTCTGATGGCGTTAGGTCTGATGGCATCGCACACATTCGAGATTTTGTGAGCAGGATTGTTCAGAGACTCAACATTGGGCCCAATAAAGTGAGAATCGGAGTGGTGCAGTTCAGCAATGACGTCTTCCCAGAATTCTATCTGAAGACTTACAAGTCCCAGGCCCCTGTGCTGGATGCCATCCGGCGCCTGAGGTTCAAAGGGGGGTCCCCACTGAACACTGGCAAAGCTCTGGAATTTGTGGCAAGAAATCTATTTGTGAAGTCTGCCGGGAGCCGAATAGAAGACGGGGTGCCCCAGCACCTGGTGCTGGTCCTGGGTGGGAAATCCCAAGATGATGTTTCCAGGTTTGCACAGGTGATACGTTCCTCGGGGATTGTGAGTTTAGGGGTAGGAGACCGGAACATCGACAGAACCGAGCTGCAGACCATCACCAACGACCCCAGACTGGTCTTCACAGTGCGAGAGTTCAGGGAGCTTCCCAGCTTAGACCAGAGGATCATGAGTTCATTCGAACCCTCCGGAGTCACTCCTGCACCTCCAGGGGTGGACCTACGGCCTCCTTCACGGCCAGGTACGAGCTGTGTGTCTCCTGACTAGGGCGTGTGCCATTGACTTTTTGTTCAGTTAAAAAAGTAACTAGCATTCATTTTAGTAATTTTCTTCTCTCAAGGTTGCTTCTGCAGGTAATATTAGAAATTAAGTGCTGGAAAAATAGTTCAGTTGAAATTATAGAGTGAAACGTATCCAGAAAGCACGTGATCATTGCTCTGTCATTCCTGAGGCCAGCTGTAGCCCCAGTGAAAGGTTCTGTTAAGGTGCATTGAGGGGTAATCGCAAACGCATTGGCTCTTAGGACAGCATCCTTGAGATCAGCCAGGCCATTCCTCATGAATGTGACTTTGACGTCAGCTCGTGCCCACTGGTGGGATGCCCACCATGGTTCAGACACGCCTCCTTCCTCAGACTGGTGTGACCATCAGGAAACACCTCCCTGGAGGACTTACAACTGTCCACCTATGGCTCCTACCCCATGTTCCTGGCTGCCAAGAGCAAAGCGGGTCCCTGTATCAACCCACACCTTTCCTCGCTGCTCCTTCAGGTGGTGGCGTCCAGACACTTGCAGCAAACCATTAGGATTTCCAAGGGGGTCTGTATTCCTGCTTCTTTCTGTCACTGCCTCCCTCAGGGCTGGCTGTGGCACATCTCACACCTCTCAGGCTGTCTCCAACTTTTCCTCCTCTCTACTCCGGCCTCGACTGCTTGATTATAATCAAGAAGTTGCCCCCCACACCACTGGTTTCAGCAGGCCCCCACAAAGCTCTCAGACTGTCCTCCAAAGTTAATGGAGTCTCTTCCCAATTTCCCATCTGCTTCTCCCAGCCCTTCCCTGCCCTGCCCCTAACATGTCTCTCTCCACTTCCAGACACCATCTTTTATTTTTAAGCAGAAAGGGTTTAGGGGCATTTCCTAAAACACCTAAGATCACAGACTGTCAAATCCAGGTCCCTGTTGAATTCCTGGCATAAAACCACTTTGCATGGGACAGGCGGGACTCTGTGTCCCTGGGTTTTCATGATTCCTTTCCTTTTTGTTTGGATGATTTGTCATTTGTCTTCTTTTTGGCACTGTGTTTGCGAGCTGTGGATTCGGGAACTAGAGAGGTGTGGATTAGAGTGAAGCTATTTACTGTGAATAAGTTACTAGGAATGTCTTATTTCAATTCTTTCACTTTATATACGTATGTTCTGGGCATTGAAACCATTTTCACTTTAATCATTTTTAGAGAAGAAGAAAGCAGATATCGTGTTCCTGTTGGATGGTTCCATCAATTTCAGGAGGGACAGTTTCCAAGAAGTGCTCCGTTTCGCATCTGAAATTGTGGACACGCTTTATGAAGAGGGCGACTCCATCCAGGTGGGGGTGGTCCAGTACAACTCCGACCCCACAGATGAATTCTTCCTGAAGGACTTTTCCACCAAGAGGCAGATTATTGATGCCATCAATAAAGTGGTCTACAAGGGGGGAAGACACGCCAACACCAGGGTGGGCCTCGAGCACCTGCGGCTCAACCACTTCGTGCCTGAGGCGGGCAGCCGCCTGGACCAGCGAGTCCCTCAGATAGCTTTTGTGGTCACGGGAGGCAAGTCGGCGGAGGACGCTCAGGACGTGAGCCTGGCACTCACCCAGAAAGGGGTCAAGGTGTTTGCGGTGGGCGTGAGGAACATCGACTCGGAGGAGGTTGGCAAGATAGCGTCCAACAGTGCCACGGCGTTCCGCGTGGGGAACGTTCAGGAGCTGTCGGAACTGAGCGAGCAAGTTTTGGAAACTTTGCATGACGCGATGCATGAGACCTTATGCCCGGGCGTGTCTGATGTTTCCAAAGGTAACCCCCTTTCCGTGCGTATTTTCCAGCCCTTCCTGCTGACGTTTGTGGTTTTTAGCTGTCTGGATGTCCAGAGCTGATCCGTGACTCCTCAAGCATTTGGTTACTTCATACACTCACTCGTATTTCCTTATGTTGCTCGGCCAACCACTGCCATTGGACGTTCTTCCGGGACAAGAGTGGGAGTTTATCTTTTCTTTTGCTCTTATAAGATTTATTTTCTCCCCTGTTCTTTAACTCTTCAGATAACTCAGATTTATTGATTCTTGTGTCTGATTGTAGATTTATCAGATCAATTATTTGAGATAAAAGTATTTACTTTTTCAAGTAATTTTAATTTAAAGCACAAACTTGGGATGTGTCTAAAAACCACCTGTGTGTCATCACACCAAAATTGATTAACATCACCCAAAAAGCAAACGTATTCACATTGCCTACAATTTTGGTTCTCAACAGCGACCCCCGCTTTTCCCTGTGTGGGAGGCAGATCCAATTGCTTCTCAGATCTCATAAAGAGATGATCTCATTTTGTTCTTGAGCCCAGCGTCCTGTCACTGTGTCAGTAGAATGCGTCTCGTCAGCCTCAACTTAGAGCTCATCACCCACATTTCTTCTCTTCAGCTTGTAATCTGGATGTGATCCTGGGGTTTGACGGTTCGAGAGACCAGAACATATTTGTGGCCCAGAAGGGCCTCGAGTCCAAGCTGGAAGCCATCTTGAACAGAATCAGCCAGATGCAAAGGATCAGCTGCAGTGGCAACCAGATGCCCACCGTGCGTGTGTCGGTGGCGGCCAACACCCCCTCGGGGCCCGTGGAGGCCTTTGACTTCGACGAGTACCAGCCAGAGATGTTGGAGAAGCTCCAGAACATGCGCAGCCAGCACCCCTACGTCCTCACGGCAGACACGCTGAAGATGTATCAGAACAAGTTCAGACAGTCCTCGCCCGACAGCGTGAAGGTGAGCAGCGGCCCCTCGGTTCAGATGCTCCCCGGCAATTTCTGCATTTTTACCGGAAAGGAGAAATACTTGGGTGTCTGGAAGCCCCTCCTCCACGTGCAGTGCATTTCGTGTTTGGCGGGGTTTTTAGTGCCCGTATGTAGAAGTCCTTTACTTACTAACCGATCATGACTTCACGTAACGCCTTCCTCAGTTTGCTAGTCTTACTTAAGCTCTGAAGAAAAAAAAATCCTGGAAATCAGTAACTAAGTTTGAATGAGTCGAATGTGTGACTGATGCGTGTTTAACGATAGTCCTACCCATTAGATAAGGCATGTTCTCTCTCTCTCGTATGTGTGTACGTACTGCACACATGGTGCACACGCTTTATTATTATTAATTTTCTAGGGCTGTCATAGTGAAGTTCCTCAGACTGGGTGGCTTTGACAACAGAAATTTGTTTTCACACAGTCCTTGAGGCTTGAAGTCCTCAAGGTGTCAGCAGGGTTGGTTCCCTCTGAGGCCTCTTTCTCAGCTTGTAGATGCTGTCTTCTCCCTGTGTCCTCACTGGGCTGTCCCTCTGTGTGTGTCTGTGTCCTCATCTTCACTTCTTAGAAGGACACCACTTGGCTTAGGGTCCACTCTTATGACTTCATTTAGCTTAATTACCTCTTTAAAGACCTATCTCCAAATACAGTCACAGTCTGAGGGACTGGGGATTAGGACTTCAATGTTTATATTTTAGAGGGGACACAGTGCAGCCCAGAACACACACACACACACACACACACACACACACACACACACACACGATTTCCAGGAGCTACATCATATGAATGGGAGAGTGACGTAAGCTGTTTTTGTTGTCGTTGCTGCTTGTGCGCAAGCACTAACATACGCTTCTCCACTTCGCGTGCAGTGTCAAAGACCTATGCACGCGGGTGAGTTTTCCTTGACTTTGGCCCTCAGTCTCTTTAACTGTTAAATGAGTTGGAACCAGCGAATCTCTCGGTTCCCTTTCAGTAGACAGTCTGTGATGTTCCTGTTTGTTTGGGCTGGGGTTTGATTACTTTTTTATTTTCAGGTGGTCATTCATTTTACTGATGGAGTGGATGGAGATCTGGCTGATTTACACAGAACTTCTGAGGACCTCCGACAAGAAGGTAGACTTCCAGCTCTCTAAGCACCAGCAGTGAGCCCAGGCGCGCCGCGTGTGCGGCTCTGCCGGGGAGAGACTTCCCTGTTAACAGAGTCCTTTGAGGGAGCAGCTGCTCTTGGGGGGCTCTTCCTCCAGCTCTTGGCCCTTCCTTGCCCGCCTGGGGCTATAGGATGGGGCTTCCCACCATGGATAGCTTTACTGCCATGTCCTGGCACAGGCCTGCAGGGTCTCAGACTTGTTCAGGTGGTAGAACATGCAGAAAACATGATGTTTTGCAAAAGATCATGAAGCGTTGATTCACTTAACTTCATCATATAAAGTAAGATTTAATTTACTCGCAAAAAATATTGCTCTATTTTTGGTTTGCAGTTGTCACAGCTCAAAAACACTGCAACATTTAAATACAAATACATGTAAATAACATAAAATAAATAATGTAAGCATTAGCACCAAAAGTCAGGCGACTGGAGCCAGCCATGCCTGTTATCAGATGTGATATATGACTGTTCATTTACTTTGGAGTTTGGTAACACTGACCACAAAAAGTGGATGCCAGCACTAAATGTTTAAGAAGAGTTTATGGAAGTGCAGTTTATTATAAGAACGTTCTATTTATTAGCTTACTTTTCCAAAAGGAGATGAGACTGCTATTACCTGATTTTGGAGATGTTAGTATTTCGGATCTTCCACAGCAGGCCAGGGTTTGAGAATTCATGCATAAATGTACCTCACGGGTGCCACTTCCTGGACTTATAGCGATAAGCTTAGTTATTGACGTATCTGAAATGATTATTCGGCTGGGTCCAAAGTGTCAGTATTTCAATCATTAAAAGCCAAATTTCATACTGAAGTTTCCTTTAAAAAGTAGCCAGGAAAAAAGACATTGCGGCTCTCCAGTGCCCGCACGAGCCCTGCTAAATTTGTCTTTCCCTGCAGGTGTCCGAGCTCTGATCCTGGTGGGCCTCGAACGAGTGGCCGACCTGGAGCGGGTGACCCAGCTGGAGTTCGGGCGAGGGTTCATGTACGACAGGCCTCTGAGGCTCAACCTGCTGGACCTGGATTACGAGCTGGCAGAGGAGCTGGTGAGTTCTTTCTAGTGCCTTTACATGCACGCAAGTTCAGAGTTTTGGCATCTCAAGAAAATAAAGTCCATTATCACATGGTGATGGGGTAGGGGTGTCTGCGTGGATAATCTACTTCATTTAGTTCAATGGGGACCTGACTTATCGCCACGACACGTGCGAATCCTGGAACTGGCGACCGTGAACGGCTGGAGTGCGGGATTGCAGGAATGTGGCTGTTGTCCTAGGATGTGCTTTGCTCCCCTTAGCAGGTGCCTCTTTTAATGTCCTTTCACTCAGACTATTCCTGGGAATGCAAACTGTGGTCACCAGCCATCTCCAGACAGGAGACAGCGTCCAGGACATCTGAAACCTACACAGTGCAAACAAGAATGCGCAGGGAAAGAAAGGCCATTTCTGGGCGGGAAGCGCGCTTATGGTCTTCTTCCCTAGTTCCCCTTGATGCAAATGGAGGTGTCCCAGGAGGCTTCCTAATCCTCCCCGTCCAGCCTCTCTCAGCTCCAGGTGTTACCTGGGTTTGGAGTGAGGGCGGGGCTCTGGGAGACGTGGGGCTGCGTGGTGACCTCCAGATCCTTTGGTGGTGGCAACAGTGGGCTATGGCCATGTGAATGGACGAACAGACTCTGCCTCTTCCTTCCCACCCGCCTTCTTCCCAGGGCTAGAATGAGGACTCTTTATTGGGTGGAAGAAGGATGAGTTAGTTGACAAGTCTGGAGGCAGAAAGTAAAAGCTCTAGGAAGCTCATTGCAGGGAATGCCGTGACCACTGCCAGTTCAGTAGTTGGAAATGCATCTGGGGCGTGCACTTTCCCCCATGAGGTCAGGGGCTGGCTGGGACAGGAGGTGAGTGTTGGAGGCACTGGTGACCTAAAGTTGTGGTGCTTGTGGCTCAAAAAGGCTGGGACCACATGTGCCTGTTCCTACTCCCACAGCTGCTCCCAAGTTCTCCTCAGGCACCTCTCTGGGCTGGCACCATATTTTTGACCGTGACCATGGTCCTGAGGAAGGGCCATGGATCTCTCTTCTGGAACCATCTTCAGTCCTGGCCATCTGCAATTTGTTTGTTAGGTTTTGCACTTTGGAGCTTAAACATATATGAGTTATACTTAAGAATATGTATGTTGGAAACTTCTAGAAATCAGGTCTAGGCAGAGGTGACCTTGTGGATAAGATTTATCTTACTTTGGTTGTTCTTTACTCTCCCATTGGTGATGTCCCCCCCGCTCCTCAACTGCCAGGAGCTGGACCCTCAGCCTAGGCCCGTCTTGCAGTGACAGTCTTTGCAGTGACGTCATCTGGCCCCGTGCAACCCTCATGCATCCCATTTTGACTGTTGCAGCATATTCATGATTTTGTCCTGGGCATTTCTTAACATTTGACTTTTTCTTTCTCTTCCTTTTGGCAGGACAACATTGCCGAGAAAGCTTGCTGTGGGGTCCCCTGCAAGTGCTCCGGGCAGAGGGGAGATCGTGGGCCCCTCGGCAGCATCGGGCCAAAGGTACGGTGGCTTGGCCTTTGCCCACTCCTGAGACTAGGTGTTGGAAGGCCAGCGTTACTGCGGCCGGGTAATCTGTCTAATGTCACAGCTAGAGGCGGATGAGGGAGAAGAAAGATCATCCCACGTTGCAGAAGAGGCGTTCTGCGGGGCAGACCCGAGCGCTGCGCTGCCCAGGGTCCTCCCCGAGAAGCAGGCTCTGGAGGGTCCGAGTGTCTGCAGGATTCTCCGCTCCCATGGGATGAGGGGCTCTGTTCTTTAACACTTCGACCCTTCATTTCATAAAATAACCTTAAAACCAGTGGGTGTCGCTGACTGGCAGCCTCGCTGTGCGTGTTTGATGGGACTTAGCATTTGCGGCTGGGCCGGGAGGACGCGACAGGCTTTCCTGGCAGAGGAGGAGGCTTAATGATGGGAGGAACAATCCCACTGGATGATGAGCGAAGGGCTGTTAGGTTCTAGGAAACACCTATGTCAGGGCGAATGTTAGCGCTGCTCCGCCAGACGAAGGGGGCTCACGCAGATAATACAGAACGAAGAAGACCCCGGGATGTGACGATCCCGATTTGCTTTGTTTCAGGGTATTCCTGGAGAAGACGGCTACCGCGGCTACCCTGGTGATGAGGGTGGACCTGTGAGTAAAAGTTGTTTTAGTCCTTAAAATGGTATTCCCGCCTTGCTCCTTGCATGTTGGGATTGAATTGTGGAGTTCGCCATCGCTCCGGGGGCCCAGAGCCCACACAGACACAGGGCCCGGAGGCCCAGCTGTCCTCAGCCCACCTGGCACTGCCGTGGTGCCGCCATCCTCTGGGACCCCGTTCCCTCCAGGGGAGCTGCAGGCTCCAAGCAGTGCCGTCGGTGCTGCAGGGGCACTGAGAGGCTGAGCAGGGGCGCTGAGAGGCTCCCCGGCTCCCACAGCCTCACTCGGTGTCCCCACGGTGAAATCTGCTTTCTAACGCTGCTGCTCCAGTGTTGCAAGCCCCTTGGAGACACGATGACAAACGGCTCCAACTTGCCAAATGCCTTTGTTTTTCGCAACAGGGTGAGCGAGGTCCGCCTGGCGTGAACGGCACTCAAGGCTTCCAGGGCTGCCCGGGCCAGAGAGGAGTAAAGGTACAGTGGCAGGGGGTGGGGGTGGAGGGGGTTGTCTGAGCGTGGGGCGGGGGTCAGGCCAGCTGCATGTGCGGCAGGGACACCCGGTTTCTCCTAGTGCCCTGGGGAGGCGGCAGCTGCCTGCCTGGGCTTCTCTGCAGCCCGTGGCCTCTGGCTGGAAGGCACCCCTCAGTGGGGTGGCTTTGGGAGCTCGGGCTGCAGCTGGAAGGGAGCCGGAGAATGGAGAAATAGTTTCCTATGGAAACACGGAGCAGCCAGGAAACATTTCCGAGGAGAGAACGTGGGCCAGGGCAGAGGGGAGGCTGGTGCCCAGTTTCGGCCCCTGGCCTGGGGGCAGCCAGGGAGGAAGGAGTGACAGAGGACACCAAGTGGGTCAGGGCTGCTGAGCTTCCTCCTGTGTTTGCTGAAGCGTGAAGGCAGGTGCTGAAGGGAGTTACAACGTCAGCCTTCGCCTCCTGAGCCCCTTCCCCTGGCTCTTGGGGCCCACCCTTCCCGCCAGGAGCCCAGACCACCCCAGTGCTGGTTCTAGGCAAATTAGTGTTATCACCACCCCACTGATGGACCCAGGAGTGCAGAGGGACGAGTCTCTGATGTTAGCATTTCCAGACACTGTGGCGTTCAGATGGGGGAGGGGGACCAGCCCCTTGGGAGGAGCTAATGTGTCCCCTGTCCCCTTACCTTCCAGGGCTCTCGAGGATTCCCAGGAGAGAAGGTATTCAAGCTTGTTTTTGTTTTTCACACTGAAAAGTTTCCCAGTATTTCTCGTTTTTTCCTTTGCCAGAATAGCTTTCTATACTCACTTGTCTGCCTCGTTCCCTCGCAGGGTGAAATAGGAGAGATTGGGCTGGATGGTCTTGACGGCGAGGAGGTGAGTGATTCAGTCTCCAGGTCTGAGCTGCTTCGGGTTCTCGTCACTGTGGTGGAGATTGCCCAGGCATGACCTTTCATCACTGTCGTTGGCAGGGAGACAAAGGATTGCCTGGCTCTTCTGGAGAGAAAGGGAACCCTGGAAGAAGGGTAGGTCTATTTGCAGTGTTGCTATTGTGGAAAGAATAGAAACGTTTCATTTAGGGAAGTTATTTCCTTTACCTGTACAGGTAGAGCCCGCTTCCTCCAGGCAGCCTTCCCTGACCTCCCTGGGGTGTGCCCGTGACCTCCTGTCAGCTCTGACGCGCTACATCATAGACAGAGCATGTCCCACAGGGCAGGGACTGAGTATGTTTTGTTATAAATAAAGCTCTGGTGCTTGGCACCCAGTGGGTCCCCAGTAAACATTTGTGAATTAACTGAACAAATAAAAAATATTTGGAGGTGAATTTACCTTCATGGCAAATGAGTTAATGGTAAACACTGTTCTATTCAAGATTTATGAATTGTGAAGAACGTGATTTTTAGGGTGAGGTACAAATGGAAACATCTAATTTTTAGCTTCTACTTGTGATTTTTCATTTAGGGTGATAAAGGCCCCAAAGGGGACAAAGGAGAAAGAGGAGACGTTGGCATTCGCGGTGACCCGGTGAGGATTTCTTTCTTGACTGTTTAGACCTGAGCCCGGGGAAGGCGGTGGTGGGAGAAGTGGGCGAAGGAGGAGTTTCACTGTTGACATCGCTTTAAAAAGTGTTGGTGAAATATGTGCTTTGTCTTCTCCTTACACTTTCGGGCTTTTCTGGGAGACGTCTTCGTTCTCTAGCTGTAAAGATAAGCAATTGCAAGTCCTGTAAGTTTCCCTCAAATGTGGTCTCAGGATACCTTAAACTTGCTTTCGGAAAAGAGAAGGTTTGCAGCTTTTTTCGTTTTATGGCTTTGTGAAACCTCTAAGCAAATGACCGCCACCCCTCCAGGCCGCCCTGCCTGCGGCCAAGGACAGGCAGCAGCGCCTGGGGCATCCCCCTCACCCGGGAGAACCGTTGCCCAGGGCGGGGCTGGGCACGGCTCGCTGACCCCGTGGCCAGCTTCTGTCAGAGTCAGACGGATGCTGTCTGGATGGGGTGTGGCCGCAGGGACTGTCCCTGGGAGCCTTCCACTCAGGCCGTCGCTAATCCTTTCCTGACCGTCCCATTCCTAGCACATGCGGCTCATCTCTCCGTTGTTTGTTGTTTTCAGGGTGAGTCAGGACAGGACAGCCAGCAGAGAGGACCCAAAGGAGAAACCGGTGACATCGGCCCCATGGTACAGCACTCAGTGTTCTAGACTCTCCCTGTGCTGGGGGCCAAAGGCAAGACACTCACCTTGGCACCTCAGCGGCCACGGAAGCCACAGACACGGCCTTTGACGCTGAAGAGCGGCGTGGGACGGGGAACAGTGGGGCCCGTGAGGCCGCCTGGGGGTGCATGTGGAGGAAGTCTCCGTGGGGACCCGGGGCGACCCTTACCAAGCAGGGCTTCTCCGCAGAACTTGTGCCCCTTAGATAGTTACGTCAAAGGCCTGTAGAGGTGGGAACGTACAAAGTCTAATGCATCCCGCAAAGTATCCGACCACCTGCCTGCGGGCGGCTCTTCCTGGTGAATTTGCCCCTTGTCCCGCCGTGTCTCCTGCAATATTCCAGAGTTAGATGCTCCTTTCTGCAGATGAGACTCTCATGCTAATTTTCTCCCCCACCCCAGGGTCTCCCAGGGAGAGACGGAGTATCTGGAAGTCCTGGAGAAAATGGGAATAATGTGAGTGTCCTCAGGGATTTGGGGGGTTCCGCGGTAGAAACTTAGCAAGTACCCCATGATCTGCCCAACACTGCCTGGTGCTAGTTACTCAGCATCGCTTTGTTTAGGGATTTTGGAAAGTGCCGTTACCCAGATCTTGCGGCTGATAGAGATTTTTCATTCTTATAATTTACTAGGTGCTCCATCTCTTCTCCCGCTGTTCCCAAAAACATACTGAACAGATGCTTTAAAAATATTATCTTTGCTGCTTTCAAATATTTGGCCAGGGTTTATCTCACCAAATATTTAAGAAATCCCAAAGGAAATACTCACCCTGGGGTCTGAGGGAATAAAGGGCAAGAAGGCTGAAGTGGTGGTATATTTTTGTTTTTATAATTATTTGTTTTGTTGTAACTGAAATAAGGAAACTAGGTTTGTTTTTTTCCTAGTGTATTATGTCTTCAATCGCTTTTAAAAGAAATTTTGGACGTGTTTGTTGCAGAATAGCTCATTGCATGCTCAATCTCCCAGGCTTGCTGAAGAAATGCTAAAGCCCAAGTGGTAATACGATCTTTAGGAAGCCATCTGAGAGCGTCCAGGGCCCAGGGGCACGGAGAGTGTGGACCTTGTAGCTGGGAGAAGCAGCTTCCTGTGTGGAGTGGCAGTGCTCTAGAAGTTTGCAGATCCTCAGGGACGTTCAGGATGCTGGTGCCTGCCTAGGACAGGGCTCTGCTCAGGAACGAACAGGGCACTAAAGCTGCAAGGTGGGCTGGGCAGCTGAGAAAACGGGGTCCCTCGGCCACTTCCGAGGGGAGCTGCACACGCAGCCTTGGCACCTGGGCCGGTAGAGTACGCTGAGGGGAGGGGCTTTCAAAAGAAGGGACTAGCCAAAACCAAATGACAGACGATGGGCATCACTTTGCTTTTAAAATTCAGGGGAAAACTTAACTTTGGAAATATTGGTTTAAAAGGTTTGCGCTTTATTTTTGAATAATGATGTGGCAGTTTCACCTCAGTTCGTGAGCAGAGCCAAACTTGGTTTCCTGAAATGGCTGAGACTGTAGTAGTGTGTGCAGTTTGCTCCAGCTCTGTGCACAGGGCAGACACTTGGTTTTGAATCCAGTTACAGTCAAGGGCTCTTGGAGACTCAGTTCTTTCTTTCGAAGCAGGGCAAGGACCGGCCTAGTGGTTCCCTAGCCCCTCTCTGAGGACCCCTCCGTGCCAGGCTCAGGCCAGGATGAAATGTGTCCCTCCCACTGGGCTACCTCACCTTTAGGCCTCCGGCCTGAGCAGTGTACCCCGAGTGCTGGTGGGCTCTGAGCCAGCTCTAGCCTGTCTCCCTGGGCAGGGGCTGGGCCAGATGGTTACTCTGTGGAGGGGAGCAGTGACTCCTCCACCTCCTCCCAAATTTACCTGTGGAAGGTGGCCAAGGTCTTCCACTGAAGCAGCTGACATTACAGTGAATAATGGCAAAGTAGTCAGCCCAGAAGGTCACTGGGCTGGTCCCCGGGGATGGAGAACGTGGTTCTGAGGTTGGTGTAGTGGATGGGCCAAACCCTGTGACAGAGCTGGCACGTCACTGTCTCTGGAATACCAACCCCTGACCCTGCAAACACAGCCTGGGACATTCGCGGATTCCCACCCAAACTCTCTGCCGCAGAGGAAACAGGCATGAGTTGGGAATTAATGGATTACTTATGAAGTGAGCCCACGTGCTTGAACTAAGGATCACCTCTGGAGCGTCCAGGGAGATGTTGCCAAGTCATGAGCCCAACCTGAGCACAGGAGACTTTTAGGTTCACATATGTGCGTTTTGGATACTTTACTTAACTGAGTCTGTGTTGTATTTGGCCTGGAGAATTCGGAGAATTTGGGACTCCCGTCCATTATAACTAATGGATTTCGTTACTTCTCACTGCAGTTAGGAAAATGGAAGGAAAGTAGACAGGTTGACATTCCCTCTCCACATGCCCTATTTGGCGCTGGCAGGGACGGGGGCCAGAAGAAGTCGTTGTTTTGCTTGGCAGGTCTGCAGCAATTCTCAGAACTTCCACTGGGATGACTAACAGGAGCCGGGAGGACGCAAAGCTTCAGCCTGACGGGGGTGGAGGACGGCGTCCCTGTACGGGAGCCTCCCCGGGGCTGCCGAGGGAGGCAGTTTCTGCCTTCCGTCACAAAGCGGGTGCTTGGAAGGTCGCTGGGTCCCCTGAGCAACTGAAAAATTCAAGGGTTAAGTCTCAGGGAGCCCCAGGCTCTCTGCCCGGGTCCCATTCTTCCCGCTCACGGCTTGTGTGGCTTTTTCTTCCTCAGGGCGGCTTTGGCCGAAGGGGCCCTGCGGGAGCTAAGGTAAGCCTCTAGGGTTGGTGAGCGCAACGGTGCTCATGGAGAGCTCCCAGGGGACTGTCCTTCAAATGGCCCAGATGCAACCCAGCCCAGGAATTTAAAAATACTCTTTCCTGGGGCTGTCAAGACACCTGTGCTCAAATAGCAGCTACCGTCTCCTTTCACTTGGCCGGGTCTGCAAGGCCTGGTGAAAGTGATTCCCCGTGGAGCCCCGGGTGAGAGGAAGGAAAGACGCTGGGGGAGGCTGCGTCCAGGGCACCTCCCCGCTAGAACGTGCGCACTTGCCTGGCCACCTGCGAGCTGCGCTTCCTGCCGTCTCAGTCCTCCCACCTGGGCAAGACAGGTGTGGGTTCGCACAGCCACATTGAGGAAAAGGTGGGAAACAGTTGCAGACGTGCGGAGAGACAGCGTTGTGTTGATCTGAAGCCCCAGAGGGCGGCGTGTTCCCTGGCTGCTTTCCAAGCCCCTAGTCCAGAAATGACAGTGGGACAAAGAGCCGATGTCGCTTGCACCTGTCCTGATCCGCCGTGCCTTCTCTTGTTTCAAAGGGCAACAAGGGCAATCCAGGCCAGCCCGGCTTCGAGGGGGAGCAGGGGACCCGAGGTGCCCAGGTCAGTACTCCCCGAGCCATCGCGTGCTCTGGGGTATTTTCCCATGTTCCCTGGTATTGCCTTTTTCAAAACTGATGTTTGTATAACACAAAATGAACCATTTTAAAGTGAGTGATTCAGTGGCATTTAGTACTTTCACAGTGTTGTGCAACCATCACCCCTGTCCAGTTTCAAAACATTTTCATCATCCCCAAAGGAGGCCCTGTCCCCATTAGCGGTTCCTCCCCATCACCCTCCACCCCCAGCCCCTGGCAGCCACCAACCTCCTTTCTGTCTTTGTGGCTTTGCCTATTCAGGACATTTCATACAAATGGAGTCATCTAACAGGTGGCCGTGTGCGTTCGGATTCCTTCACCGAGCGTAGTGTTTTGAGTTCATCCGTGTCATGGCAGGCACCAGGGCTCCACTCCTTTTCATGGCTGGATAATATTCCTTTGAATGGATATAGCACTATTTGTTTATTCACTTGATTGACGGACAATTGGGTTGTTTCCACCGTTCGGCTACTGTGAATAACGCTGCTGTAAACATTCACGCACAGGTTTGCGTTTGAACTTACGGTGGCCCTTTCCTTCCTCAGGGCCCAGCTGGTCCCACTGGTCCTCCAGGCTTGATAGGAGAACAAGGCATTC
Source organism: Avahi laniger (assembly GCA_963575035.1). NCBI lineage: Eukaryota > Metazoa > Chordata > Mammalia > Primates > Indriidae > Avahi > Avahi laniger. The sequence goes on from CAUYSK010018743.1 coordinate 30,547, forward strand.
CTGGAGCTCGGGTGAGCCTGTCCTTATTCCACCCCACCCCCCTTGCCAAGCAGAGTGCACATGGCCAAGCAGGCTGAGAGTTTCTTGGATGGTAGCGTTGCAGACAGACTTCCCTTCAGCCTCCTCTTTGGCAACACGGACCCGGCATCCAACCTCAGTCCTCTCACTCGCTGGGTACTTCACCCCAAGGAAGCTAGAATCCATTTTCCTTGGTGCTCCAGGGGCTTCTAAGTCCCAATATAGTCCTTCCACATCTAGGCTCCAGGGTGGTAAGCAAGGGAATATGTGCCTCATCTCAGAAGTCTTAGGATGGAATTGTTGAAAACCTAAATCTACAAAAATTCGTAGATTATGCCAAGTGTTTCATATTTGGCCCCTAGAGATAGCCCCTGTGGTTCAGTATTTTGTATGAGGAGTTGCTCAAGTTCATCCTCAAGTGCAGGACAAAAGGTGTGCTGTGGCCACAGACGTTCACACGTATTGTAGCTATTAGCAATGACCAGCAGAAGCATGTTGCCGTTGCCGAGCTGGGATCAGGTGCCGCAAAGCTACGTACAGATAACTGGGTTTCTGGCGCATCTGAGATGGTGTGTAGGGAGACATCTTCTCATTTGTTACAGAAAAAATCATGCATGAACTGGAAGCAAGCTGGTCTGTTGCTACATAGATGCACAGAAATATTTTACAGTGAAAGTAGGCAGAAACTTGCATAGAAAGCCCTTCTCTAGCTTGAGAACTGATAATTATCTATTTTCAAAGCTTTTGTGAGTTTTTAGAAAACATTTATTTAACTTCTAATTAATCAAGAATTTAAGATGGCATAGATACAAAGCTGTTCGAATAGTCACCCAGCAGCCGCAGAAACAGTTATTAATTTGTGCTATCTCACCATCTGTCTCGGGGGCATTTCTGGGCTGCGTAGGCTGTACTGTGATTTATAAGTCAATTTAGTTCATTGCTTTATTCATTCACCCAACAGGCATTTATGCACCTGTACACATCGGGTGCTCATCATGGGGTATAAAAGGGAAGGGAATAAAGTCACATAAAATCTGGGGGCTTATTGTCCAGTCAGGAACCTACGATATGCATGTTAATAACTGCAATTTGCATTAATTTGTGAAAATTGGCACCGAGAGGTAATGCTAATGTTTTAGATTTGCACAGGCCATTTCCACTTTACGTTGAGTCTGTAGCCCCGTGTGCCATTCTTAGCGCTTGGGATTTGCAGTCAGGACAGTCAAACGCCTTTGGCGGGCTCTGATCTCCATGCAGGGTTGGGGCGGGGAGCTGGGGTTCAGAGATACCTTTGCTCGAATATCTCATTGACACACTCCTCTCTTTGTGCTCCAGGGACCTATAGGTAACGCCGGTGTCTCTGGAGAACGTGGCAGAACTGGTCCCCTGGGAAGAAAGGTTTGTCTGGAGAAAGGTAGACCTTCTCTAAGGACAGGGACCAGGCCAGCTGCACACGGCCCCACGCCCTCTTTTGTCAGTCTGACCCCCGGCTTAGGCTTAGTTAGCGCATCTCTTCTCCTCCCCACTGCTGGGCTCCACACCAGCCTCTCCGTTGGCAGCCAGCTCGGCCAGTGGGGTCCCCGTCCCAGCCAGGGTCCCTGCCCAGTGAGTTGCTTCCTCCCAGCCCGAGCCTGCCGTCCGCCGGCAGATCTGACTCTCTCTTGCCATGGCGGGTGCCTTCACGGCAGCTGGGCAGCGCGTGGCGCAGTTGAGATCATGTGGAAGGTGCAATCTTTAACCACGGGCAGTGCATACACCACGGCACTGCCAACCGTGTTAGATCATCCACGAGACCCCAGTCCTGACTATTCCAGACACCAAGTTTGTTGTTCGAAGGCTGCGAGAGCCCGCTTTCCACCAGCCTTGAGATTAGCTACAGTTTGTCATAACCAGTCTGGTAAGACGGCGTTTTCTCAGTAAAAGAAACGTGCCCACATGAATCCACGATGGTCTCTCTGCCTCGCTGGTGGTGTTGGGTTTTCCTGAATTCAGTGCCCGCCGCCTTTCCCACCGCTTCTCCCGGCTGTTTCTCTCTCTGCCCATCAGCCGGTCCCCCGTGCCACACTGATGGAGAGGACAAACACAAACCTTCCCAGATCCTTTTCCAGGAGTCCACACATGAATATTGCAATTTAGAAAATCATTTCTAAGTGAGCAGGTGGCGACACCCTCCCCTAGATCAGCAGGGCTGGGCGTCATGCTGCCAACCAGCCTCGGCCCAGAGTCTCAGCTGCGCTGTTTCTCTTGTCCAGGGCGAGCCCGGAGGCCCAGGACCAAAGGGAGGCATCGGGAACCGCGGCCCCCGAGGGGAGACGGTAAGGGCCCAGCACGCTCGGGCTCCAGCTGTGGCTGACTCTTTGCTCACAGGTGCAGGAGGCCAAGAGAGGGGCCCAGACGGGGATGACCTGAGCCTGGCTCCTTGTGTTACTGGGGGTACGATTGGAAACAGTGAAATCTGCTACTTACCGGCTGCAAATTTCAAAATAAGTGGATTTCACTGGCCAGGGTGGAGGGGTGGCGTGGGCAGTGGGGAGGGACATTTTTTCCTGATACAATGGAACGTGGTGGTTGAGCTTGAGCCACCTTCATTTTCGGTCTTGCAAAGGCTTTGTGAGCGTGACTGGAGCTTTTCTGCAAAACAGTAAATGTTCTTGGGTTATTAATAAAATGGAATTGAATTTGAAAAGGTTTCAATCCAGAGGGAAACAATTTCTTTTGAATGGGACATCCTAAGAATAGAAATTATTACCTCAATAACTCATTTTTTAAAACACTGTTTAAAAATACTCCGGCTACTCACTAACAGTGATTTCATAGTGTACATTTCTATGTAGGAAAAAGAAATCTACACTCCACTGAGAATTTTTCTAAAATGAGTCACTGTACCTAAACATCGTATAAATGGACCGGGTTGATCTGACTGCTGTAATCCCCATGCTTCGAAATATTTCCCTTGTGTTTCTTTCCTTGTGTTGTCTTTCCAGCTAACTGAAGTTTAAAAAATCTATTGCTATTACTTTTTGTCTCAGAAGCACAGGGGAAAGAATCAATTCGCACTGTCGAAGGAAATTTCTTCCTGATTCTGTTTCTGTCAATTTGGGGACGAGAGAGCTATGGGGAGCTTTCTAGGTGTCGATACCTGATTAAAACTGCAGATTAACTACATAGCAATTCCCGACATTCTAGAGATATTAGTGTATGCCTCCCACAAATTCTTCTGGTTCTTTTGAAATAATTAACGGTGTCCAGTTCTGGATGCTCCCATGGCAGAGGGACAGGGACACATCCGGGTGCATGGGCCGGTGGGCGTTGGGGAGGAGGGGTCTGGAGGTGGTGACGTGGAAGGAAGCGAACGAGTGTGGGGAGGGGTACGACCGGCACAGAGGACCCTGCGGGGCCCCTGAGATGAGTTCAGTGTTCTCGCGTTAGTAGAATCAAAGACTCGGAGATGCAGAGGCGACGTGGCCTCCCAGATCCCTTTCGGCTCCGAGCTCCTCTGGTTTCATGAGTCGTGGATTCCACAGCCAAACAGTATCTTTACCAAAAGCCACTAGCCGTGCTTCATACCTGGGGTCCACCAGCACCATTTCGCTACAGCAGGCCTTTGAGCCCACCCCCTGCAGACACGTCTCGTTCCCACTCGGAGGATGGGGCAGGAGCGGGAACCTTGGTCTGGAAACATTTCGGGGACTCAAGGACCCTCCGCCCAGGGCAGCAGCAGGGCAGAGGTGGGGCTGTGATGCGCCGGGCACGGAGACCTGCAGTGACTCTCTTTCCCACTTGTAGGGAGATGACGGGCGGGACGGAGTTGGCGGTGAAGGACGCAGAGGCAAAAAAGTATGTACCTGCAGGGGTTCCTAAGAGCCCCTGCTCCCGAGGCCGTGAGCACAGCTTCTGATGTGTTGTGTTTGAAAGGATTATTCCTTCGAATTTTATTGTATTTGAGTGATTGTTTTCTTTTGATGATTTTGTAGATTTTTTTTCTTTCAAGATCAATTTATTTTAGATGAGTTTAAATTGGGACAAAGTATTGAGTCATTATTTATCTTTTATAGGGAGAAAGAGGATTCCCTGGCTACCCAGGACCAAAGGTAAGTACTCCCCTGTTGGTGAAACGTCACCAGAGTTTTTGGATGAGTCTGGTATGTCCAGGGACCGAAAATCAGAGTATCCTGGCTTTAGTCTTGGGTCAGCCACTTACTAACTGGGCTGCCCCAGGCAAGACTCTGCCTTCTCTAAGAAGTCCCTCATCTGTGAAATGGAGGTGACAATACTTTCTTGTCATGGTGCTTATGAGGTTTAAATAAAATACATGCAATCAGAGTACTTTGTAAGCTGTAAAATGCTGTAACCTATATGTATCGTTATTGACTGCATAAACAAAGGCTGTCTGCAGATGCCACAAATATACTGGCGACCCTCTGGAAAAGGGAATCAAAGTTAACCATTTGAAGGCCTGGGAAATGCGGTTCAGACGCCCGTTGAGGTCCTGCCCTAGGGGGCCGCAGGAGACCCTCCGCCCCGGTGTAACACAGGCCTTCTCTGCTCTCTTCCCAGGGCGGCCCCGGCGAGCCGGGGGCAGATGGGGCGTCAGGACCCAAAGGCATCAGAGGCCGGAGGGTGAGTTTGCCTGGGCATCGGCTGCAGGTGGGAATCAGAACGAGTGTAGCAGCGTGATTCGCTGCTGAGGACTTTTAGAACTATTCTTCGAAAATAATCCTTCACCTGCAACCTGGCCAGTCATGGGACAGGGAGGAAGGAAGGGAATTCCAAGCCCCAGACCAATGTCCTCAGAGCTCCAACAGGCTGTGGTCCGTGCCCAAGAGCCCTTCCTCTAACGCACCTCAGGGACGCCAGCCGGCTGCTCCCAGCGCCGCACTGCGGACGCTCCAGTGTCGGAATGGGTGACGTCGGAAGTGTGTGCAGCTGCCTGCGGCCACACCCACCCAGACACTGAGGCCCATGACCTGCTTCTGAGGGTCCCAGACTCACGGTCGAGCCAAGACCGAGACCAGGGCCCCCACCCCGCCGGTGAGGAGGCGCCTCTTCCTCAAGCTGCCTTTGGGTCTGAATCACTCTTTTAAGTGGGTGTTAACTCACCCCAAAGATGCTGCCGAGTCTTGAATGAGCAAGTTGTGGCCTAGATATGGGTAAACGTTGCCAACAGTTATTTTTGGCCCAAAGTCCAGTTCATAATAATCATAATTTTCCTGTTAATTTGATCAGTGAAGACAGTCAAGCTAGATCACTTACTATTCAAGGTAGGGTGTTAAAACCTTGGTTGGTTACCTATACTGAATGATGATCTAATTCATCGTCTGTTACTAATTCCTTTGGGCATCCATAGATAATCTTATTATCTCGTTAATGGTTCTTGGGCAACCCTCTGTTTTACCTTTACCTGCCAGAGAGCACAGCACCCCCATAGTTGTGGGGTCTCCCATCAGCTTTACTAAGGTCGCTTATCCCTATACTAGAGTTTAGGAGACATTTAGGCTCCCTGAAAATGAGATTTCTCAGGGCAGTGGAGCTCTTGGATTAGATCACCTTTACCATCCCTTTCACTGCCCAGCCGAGAACTGATTGAACGATGCTTGCTCTGCCCTCTAGGGAAATTCCGGACCTCCAGGAATAGTCGGGCAGAAGGGAGACCCCGGCTACCCAGGACCAGCTGTAAGTACTTGTCCAGTTCTAACCAAGCCCCTGGGGCTGGGTGCTTCACATATGGTCTGGGAAAACTTCCACCATCTCCCTTCCTCACAAAGAAGGTGTTCTGCACTGCTTTCGTTGGTTTTTTTAACCACTTCTTTTCTGACATCCCAATGGAGAGAAGAGCTTTTGAATTTTAGAATAACAAGAAGCTTTTTAAAAAATGTTTCATGTGACACTCTGCAATCTAGGGTGCATTGTAATTTGCCTTTAATAGTTTCCTGATATGGATTTGTTTGAGGTTTGTGCAAGGGAGAAGCCAAAGAGAGCACACCTTAATGCCTGCTGTTTGGGTCCTGTAGAAGCGGCACAGTGATGTCAGGCCTTGCTTTGGGGGATGCTTCCTTTGGTAGATGAAACCCCCAAGGGAGCTCCCCACTCATGGTTTCAAGCGCACCGGTTCTGCTGCTGCCAGGAGCCAGGAGGGTGTCCTCCCACAGCCCCTCGACTACATGCTTGTTGTTCATATCTTAGCTTCCTTATTTGAATTTCTCCCTATGTTGAAATTGATGAGGTTCAAAGAGGAATGGAAAAGATAACTCAGGAGTTGGAAAATCACTCCAGGAAGGGAAGGGTAAGGCATTAGTGTGGTTGAACTAGGGAGAAGAAGGCTGGTCAGGTGCTGCTTTAGTGGGTGGGATGTGTAACGGGGGACGTTAAGCCAGTTCCTACAGCGGACCAGGCAGGCAGAAAGAGCCTCATGGAAAGGTGCCCAGCGGCCCTGAGATGGCTACCGGACCACCAGGGCGGCAGCATGTGGATGCTGGGGCAGCCTCCAGCCTACCTCCAGAGCTCCTGGGGCTGGTGTAGTCCAGCCAGGATGCCTTAGCCGTGGAAGGGACTAGGAGCGCCCAGCCTGCCTCGCTGGCTCTCCTGGGGCAGCAGGGTGTATTAAACTAGCGTGTCAAAGGAATCTCCTCCCTTAGGAGAAGCAGTGTCTAGACTCACGCTCAAAGATGTGATTTCCATGGATTGGTGATGAGCTGTCAGGTTTTTAGGACACAGGGCTGTTTCCAAAGCTAAGTTACCTTATGGGGGAAACACTTTTGTTCTCAAAGTCTTCTATGTTTTGCTTTTCAAGTGATCAAGTCAGATTTATTGGGCGAGACTGTTGCTGGTCAAGGTGGCCCAAAGCCCCCCTTTGCATCCTCTGCCACGTTTCCATGGGCCAAAGAACTTTCTTTTACCTTCCACATGCAGTACTTTTGCCGCACGTCTCAGCCTTTCCTTCCTTGGTTTTTCAGGGTCACAAGGGCAACAGAGGCGACTCCATCGATGTAAGTTGCATATGTCCAGACTGAATCGTTGCCTTGCGAGCCTGTGAGCAGCTCTCCTTACATGTTCTTTTACTTTCTTTTAAAGCAATGTGGCCTTGTGCAAAGCATCAAAGATAAATGTCGTAAGTACATGGTTTTCTATTGGCTTTGACAGTTTATATTTTTGCATTTGAAATTCTCACATGCAGACATGCCTTTCACTCTTTCTTCTCTCTTTCTTTTATAGCTTGCTGCTATGGTAAGTTGATTTCAGTGATTGGACTTTCTCCTGAGGAAAGAAAGTCCTCCTTTTGCAGTAAGTGAAGTTTGTCTCTGAAAACCCCCCACTTTCCACAGGGCCCCTGGAATGCCCCGTCTTCCCGACAGAGCTGGCCTTTGCTTTAGACACCTCCGAAGGCGTCACCCAAGACACGTTTAACCGGATGAGAGACGTGCTCCTGAATATCGTGGGCGACTTGACCATCGCCGAGAGCAACTGCCCACGGGGGGCCCGAGTGGCCGTGGTCACCTACAACAATGAGGTGACCACGGAGATTCGGTTTGCTGACTCCAAGAGGAAGTCTATCCTCTTGGACAAGATTAAGAACCTTCAGGTGGCTCTGACCTCCAAACAACAGAGTCTAGAAACCGCCATGTCATTTGTGGCCAGAAACACGTTTAAAAGAGTGAGGAACGGATTCCTGATGAGGAAAGTGGCCATATTCTTCAGCAACAGGCCCACGCGTGCGTCTCCACAGCTCAGAGAGGCCGTGCTGAAGCTCTATGATGCAGGGATCACGCCCTTGTTCCTTACGAGCCAGGAGGACCGGCAGCTCGTCAACGCTCTTCAGGTCAGCGCCCTGGGGTGTCTCCCTGTCTTCCTGGGCTCATGGCAGGTGTCAGGCACATCCATGCGCCTTGCTGGATTCCTGTCCCATCACTTCTAAAAGGTCCTAGGCGAGGCCAGTCTGGCTGAAAACTTCTTGGTGAGGTTTTCGGGACAGTTCTATGGCTCCAGCACTAGAGGGACATCCAAGTGCCCGGAACTCACTCCCTCCGGGTCCCTGCTCACATGTTGACATCTCTTGCCAATGAGTGAGGCTCATGTCCTCACTGGCCATATGGAGATGTCAGCACTCATGACACTCTCTAACTACTGATGGGGGTGTTGTGGCTTATTTGCTTTGTTCATGAGGACCTGGATCTTTGGATCTGGTCTGGCTTCTCCCAATATGGCCCCGTGTGGTCACTCTGAGCTGTGTGACCCTGTCCTGGGCATCTACTTCCTGGGATGGTGGGGTTTGTATCGTCAGTCTCACCTCATGGAGAAGAAGATTCTGCAGTTACAGGGGGACACACGTGAGGATGATACCCTAGTCCCTCAGACTCTGCAGCCCATGTGCTGTGATGTCCCATCCCACGCTTTCCTGACCAGCCCTGAAGGTGATCATCCTGCGGTGGCCCACCATGGAGGCCTGCAGTCTCTTAGTGAGGTTCCCAAAACATCGATGACCCAGCACTCCCAACCTGAACTACTGTACAAACCCTCTTTTAGCCAGGCTCCAAGGGTCAGCCCACAGAGAGGCCATGTGTCCCCTGTCATTTGATTAAATAACTTATTTAATTTTTATATCAGTTAATACCTGTTCAGTGCGTTCTGGTGGTGCTGCTCAAGGCACATGGATGATGATAGGAGTGAAAGAGCCCCAGCCAGGAGTCGAGTAGCCTGGACTCTAGTGCCAGCCCACCCACCTGCTTAAAGGAAGACACCTGCGCTTAACCTCTCTGTGACTGAAATATGCCACCTGTAAGATGCGATCTCTGGTGTTTTCCCTTCCAAACTGGCTATTCTATGGTTTTGTCACTGCCTGTGTCAGTAAGAGACAGCTGGGTGACTACCGCTGTCCCGCGGTGTTTATTCTGCCAAACCACAGGCCAATGTGATCATGGACCACTGCGTACAACATCTGCCCTTGCGTGGGCTGAGTGACCCAGAACCACGTGTTTCTTAGCATGGTTTCAGCAAGATCAAAAAATTATTCATTCATTAATTATTCACTCATTCATTCATTCAAATTGGTTGCTCGTTAAGTAAATAATTACCAAGTGTGAACCAGGAGCTGTGATGGACAGGGCGTTTTGCTTCTGCTAGGATTGATCTTGTTGCCTACTTTGTCTTTAGCGAGACCTGGGAGGGTGGGGAGATGGGCTTGCCGGCTCCTGTTGCCAGGAATAAGGACGATACTCACATCCCCGCCACTTGCTAGAATATATCCAAGTACTTTACACACATTATCTAATTTGATTCTCCAAATAACCCCATTAGGAAGGTACTTTATCTCCATTGTACAGTGGAGAAAACGGAACCCCATGGATGTTAAATACTTTTTGCTTTGGGCCCAGCAGAAATACGTGAGTGGGAGTTGAATTCCGGCTCATCTCATTAGAATAAAACCCGTGTTTTTCCGTTATACTCAGTACACTCCACCCCCAAATGAGAAGATACTGAGCTGTTGGGAAGTTTATTTTATTGATGTGACTTCAGCTACATTTTCAAATAGTTACTTGTTCACTTCTGCCAAAAATTTCTTTTGTCTAAACCAGATCAATAACACGGCGGTGGGGCACGCACTTGTGCTGCCCGCGAACAGAGACCTCACAGACTTCTTGAAGAACGTCCTCACGTGCCACGTTTGCCTGGGTAAGGGGCTTCTCTGACGGGAGAACCTGTCCAGCTGCAAACGTCCTCTCCACAGAGGAACATTTGATGAATAATCATGATCTGTGTGAAGAGCTTGAGTTAAATTAAGACTCACAAAGCCTTATGTTTACCAGTGTAAATGCTACACACGTAGTTTCCGTATCTAAAGTGGACCTCCCCAAACAGAGCTTCTCTTTGATAGGGGAATCATTAGTTTTATAGCTGCCCAAGGAGGACTCTGCTTAAGTTTTTTTTTTTTTTTTTTTTGTGAAAGGGTCGCACATTGTTGCCCTGGCTAGAGTGAGTGCCGTGGCGTCAGCCTAGCTCACAGCAACCTCAAACTCTGGGCTCAAGCAATCCTACTGCCTCAGCCTCCCAAGTAGCTGGGACTACAGGCATGCGCCACCATGCCCAGCTAATTTTTTTTCTATATATCGTTAGCTGTCCAATTAATTTATTTCTATTTTTGGTAGAGACGGGGTCTCGCTCTTGCTCAGTCTGGTCTTGAACTCCTGAGTTCAAACAATCTGCCTGCCTCGGCCTCCCAGAGTGCTAGGATTACAGGCATGAGCCACTGCGTCCGGCCTCTGCTTAAATTTTGACCTAGAATCTAGAATGAAAATCTTTGGCTCTAGTGACTTTCTAGGACATTTCTTCAAAGAATGGCAAAGAACTAAGGTCATTTTTCTTTTGTTTTTTTAATGCCAGTCCCATGGTATACTACAACGATTTTAGCTTCTGATTTGCTTATCTACTAAGTATTAGATGGTGAACACTGAAATCTGGCCAGAATCAAGGCAGCAAGATACTAATATAAAGAGGTTGCTATTTTATATGACAATTTTACTCACCCCAGACGCCTGGCAGACTGCTATGCTGCACTGCCCTGCGATGGGAGGCAGAGAGTAAACGGCTGTCCCACTTCTTTCCAGACATCTGCAACATTGACCCGTCCTGCGGATTCGGCAGCTGGAGGCCTGTCTTTAGGGACAGGAGAGCGGCAGGGAGCGACGTGGACATCGACATGGCTTTCATCTTGGACAGCTCTGAGACCACCTCTCTATTTCAGTTCAACGAGATGAAGAAGTATGTAGGGTACCTGGTCAGACAGCTGGACATGAGCTCAGACCCCAAGGCCTCCCAGCACTTTGCCAGAGTGGCTGTCGTGCAGCACGCGCCCTACGGGTCTGTGGACAATGCCAGCATGCCACCCGTGAAGGTGGAGTTCTCCCTGACTGACTATGGCTCCAAGGAGAAGCTGGTGGACTTCCTCGACAGGGGGATGACACAGTTGCAGGGAACCAGGGCCTTGGGCAGCGCCATCGACTATACCATAGAGAATGTCTTTGAAAGTGCGCCGAACCCCCGGGACCTGAAGATCGTGGTGCTGATGCTGACGGGCCGGGTGCAGGAGCAGCAGCTGGAGGAGGCCCAGAGAGCCATCCTGCAGGCCAAGTGCAAGGGCTACTTCTTCGTGGTTCTGGGCATTGGCAGGCAGGTGAACGTCAAGGAGGTTTACGGCTTCTCCAGCGAGCCAAATGACGTCTTCTTCAAGCTGGTGGATAAGTCTACCGAGCTCAACGAGGAGCCTCTGATGCGCTTTGGGAGGCTGTTGCCATCGTTCGTCAGCAGTAAGTCCTGCATTGCATGGTGAACACCCTGGCCCCGGCTCTATATGAGCCCACACCCGTGGGCCGGGAGGAGGAGGGGAACAGTCCCGGGAAAGACAACCCGTGTGCTGTCGGGAACTTGTGCATCCATTCAACAAACATAATTGACACCCCCATATGCCAGAGATGCTTTTAGGAGCCAGAGTCTGTAGGGAACACACAGACAGCAATGCTTGTCCTCATTCCCTTACTAATATTCCACATTGGACCAAGCACCTCCCAGCCGGGGACACTGTTGGTGTCCCTGATAGTTTACAAGGGGGTGGGAAAATGCATTTATTATGTGTGACATAACATGCTGGCATGTCAAGAGAAGTGTGTCTGTTGCAGGCATTGGGGAAAGCTTCTAGAAGGAGTTGCATTGATCTGGGTTTAGCAGCAAGACCCCCACTTGGATAGCTCTGGGTCTTTGCCGAGGGGGCTCTCCCTCCCTGGGCCACTCTCCACCCTGCTCTAGCAGAAGTCCACATTCACCTTCAAAGCTCAGGCTTGACCACCCCTGTTCACTGTGGAGCTCCCACTGCCAGCACCTGCTTGTGGTTGGTCTGGACACTGTACTTACCATATCTATTATTTAATACGTGGCCTGGTGGTTGTAAATTTATGGGTCTGTGGACCCCAGGAGAACCATATGTTCCTTGAGGAGGTGTAGCCCTTTGTAGTTCCCAGAGCCTGGCACAGTGCATGGTCCAGACTCAGACAGGAGAGTAGCCAACAAATGAGGGAGATTTATAAAATACAAATAAACATGAATGTGCTGCGAGTTTATCATTCAAGGGAAAGTTGACATCTATGAAAACAGTATCCCCATTTGCGAAGGCCTGTCCCTCAAAAGATTTAGGGGAGATGTCTGGAGCAAAGATAAGCCAGCCAGATCACCCAGGGATCATCGTTCCCACCTTCAGATAAAAAACAAATGCTTTCTTCAACAAAGCACTGAGAAAATATTAAAAGTAATTGGATTATAATTTGACATTTAAAAATTTGGAACCTGTTAAACTCTCCACTTGATGTTTTTCTATTCCTGTCTTCTCTCTCACATTGAGTAAATATTATCTTTAACATAGGCACCGAAATATTGCCAGATAGAACATATTGGCTTTATATGTTTCATGGATCAAGTGACATCATACTTAATGTTTAAGTATGATGGACATAGCTTGTCTGGAAGAATTAATTCAACAAATATTTAGGGGCTAAATAAATATTATGTGATCCATTTAACTCGTTAATAGATTAATTTTAATTTTCATGTAATTCTCTTGCACATCAATTTTTTTTTCTGTTTTTCTCTAGGTGAAAATGCTTTTTACTTGTCCCCAGATATCAAGAAACAATGTGACTGGTTCCAAGGGGACCAACCAGCAAAGAATTCTATGAGGTTTGGTCACAAACAAGTGTAAGTGAATATAATTATTGTTTCAAAAATTGTAGTGCTGACAGGAATGCAGAAGTTCTCCATCCAACTCCTAACTTTATGTCTGAGGACATTGAAATTCAGAAAATGTGACTTCCCAAGGGTAATGTAGGCTATTCTTCTAAAAAAAATCTGTTGTATTAGTTAGCTTTTGGTACATAACAAACTACCAGAAACTTAGTGGCTTAGAACAGGAACCATCCATTTAATTTGCAATTATGTGGATGAACAATTTTAGTCTGGGCTCAGCTGGGTGGTTCTTCTGGTCTCTAGCAGGCTCACATGTTTGTAGTCAGCTGCTTGTCCTTACAGCTAGCCCTGCTTGGTCCTTATTATTTCTCTGGAACATTCCCTAAAGTTGGCTCAACCTTCTTATCTTTAGGAAAACAGAATGAACTAAGTAACCTACTATTTGAAATTTTATGATATCAAATTGAAAATATACTTCATATGACACATAGCACCACAAGTCTGTAAAATAATGAATTCTCCTCTAAGATCAAGAGAGGAACAAAATGTGGGTCTTGCTGTGGTGGCTGTTTGACTATGTTGCTGTTATTTCCAGGGATTTACAAGATATCAAGAAATTAAAAAACAAACAAACAAACAAACAAAAAACCAAAATTAAGGCCAGGCATGGTGGCTCACTGCTGTAATCCTAGCACTTTGGGAGACCAAAGTGGTAGGATTGCTTAAAGCCAGGAGTTCAAGACCAGCCTGAGCAACATAGAGAGATCCCGTCTCCACAGAAAAATAAAAAAAATTAGCCGGGCGTGGTAGCATGTGCCTGTAGTCCCAGCTATTCAGGAGGTTGAGTCAGGAGGATCATTGAGTCCAGGAGTCTGAGGTTGCAGTGAGTTGTGATCATGCTACTGCACTCCAGCTTGGGTGAAAGAGTGAGACTCTGTCTCTAAAAAAAGAAAAAAAAAATCTGAACAGACAAACAAAAAAGCCCCACTCAAATTAACACAAACAAGGCATACACATACTCCCAACAATAAGCCCTGGGAACAAAATGGTATTTGCTGACTTTATAATTTTCTAGCCAAACAGAGCATTTTGTTGAGTGGATACTTGCTTATAGTGAAAGTAGCTAACTATTGATTGTGTTTAATTTTTGGTGCATGTTTCAGTTGGTTAATTATTATAATTAGAACATTGTTAAATATCATGTATTATTCTCTCTTTTACTTTCTCCCTGCCTTTATTTTATAAATTGAAAATAAGATGTCAGATATATTTATAGTACAATATAAGCTTCATTTTTAATGGTTCTATTTTTTTTACATGCTGTTGAGTATGTATTTTTTTTTTTGTGGCACAGATCCTAAGAAGAAGGAATTTAATATATGCAGTACTATACATAATCTCTAAAAATACTGCATGCATTTTGCTAAAACAGCAAATTTCACATAGCTCACGGGGTTATGTCTTTGTTTACTTTTTAGATAGCAGGCAAAAATATAGGTAGAGGTAATATTTAATTTGTCTTAACAGAAACATTCCAAACAATGTCACTTCAAGTCCTATATCCAAACCAGCGACCATGACGAAGCCAGTGACCACAACAAAGCCAGTGACCACCACAACAAAGCCAGTAACTATCGTAAATCTGCCATCTGTGAAGCCAGCCCCTCCGAAGGAGCCAGCCCCTGCAAAGCCAGCGCCTCCAAAGGAGCCGGCCCCTGCAAAGCCAGCGCCTCCAAAGGAGCCGGCCCCTGCAAAGCCAGCGCCTCCAAAGGAGCCAGCCCCTGCAAAGCCAGCCCCTCCAAAGGAGCCAGCCCCTGCAAAACCTGTGGCTGCCAAGCCTGTGGCCACAAAGACGGCCACGGTCAGACCTGCGGTAGCGGCGAAGCCAGTGGCAGCAAAGCCTGCAGCAGCAGCGAAGCCAGCAGCTGTGAGACCCCCTGCTGCTCCTGCAAAACCAGTGGCCACCAAGCCTGAGGCTCCTAGGCCACAGGCAGCCAAACCAGCCACCACCAAGCCAGCCACTGCGAAGCCTGTGGGTAAGAAAGCCTTGTCAGGGCCGCCGCCTTGTTGCGTCCTCAAAGCCTGATTGTAAAGCAGCTGGAACGTAACACTGATCTGAGTCTGTACGTACGGATGATGTATTTTAAAAGGTGCTGGTCAGAGCATGGACTTGTCAGAACGTGGTTTTTTTCCTATGTTAGAGAGCAATCTTTGTCTTCTGATCCTCCAAGTTCCTAGAGGCTGCGAGTGCAGGAGAAAGCGCAGCTGAAATGGGTCTCCAGCCTCTGCCGCCTCCTTTCTCCCACTCCCCAGCCCATGCCCCCAACCCCGCCTTGGGGTAGCGGTGGGAGGCGCCCCCTGTTCTCTCTGGGATGACGGTGGGGCACAGCCCACCTCACCCGGAAATTGAGTTGTCTTAATCTAAAGGGAAGAGGTTCTGTGTCGAAGTAGGGTTTCAGACGCTATTTAGGGAGTTAGAGAGAAAGAAAGAGGAGCCCTGCTGTTGGTTCTTAGGCGGCGAAGAGAGAGTTTCTGTGCTTGCTGTGTGCAGCCAGACCCTCCTCCCCTGGAATATCACTTGCAAAGATCTGGCTGGAGCCCTCTATTAACCGCAGGCTTTGTCCCTGCCGTGACACACACCTGCAGAAACGGAGCCCTCAGCTGTGTGCTGAGGAGCATCCAGGGTTTAGTTCAGCAAACTGCAGAGTCAGAGCCTGGCTGGTCAGCCCTGCCCAAAGGCTGAAACCCACACTGCTGCTGACCACGAGAAAGAAGGTTTCAGACTGAACTAGGGTCAGAGTGTGTTATTTCATCCTTTCCTCGGAGAAGATGTTAGAAGACTCTGGAGGGTCACAAGCTGCATAGGAAGGCTCACAAAAAGATGGGAATTATCTTCATTTTTATAAGCAGAGAGAAAACAGAGATTCCTTTAAAAGAAATTCGTGTCATGCCCTAAAATTTCATGACTTAATGTATTTTAAATGATGGGGCTCATTTTGCATTGAACACAACTTGCGATTACATGCTGGGCCTGGCATTTTCAAAGTATCTTCTCAACAGCAGATATTTTTAATAGAAAAACAAAAGGCGGCTATGTACCTTGATGAACAAAGAGATTTTTAATTACGGCAAGTTTCACATTTCCTGTATGCGGTTAGATGACAAAACCAATGTGTTTTAGGAGCTTGAACAAGAAATCAGTTCCCTGCCTCACCTGAGTTTGATATCGACTGTCTGTTAACACACCCCCTCCAGCTGTTCTCTCTCGCCCGTGTGCCTCAGACGTGCAGGATTTTGTGTTTTACCTGCACGCTCTGCTTTGCTCTATCTTCCAGCGAAGGCGTCCCGGGAAGTGCAGGTGTCCGAGATCACAGAGAACAGCGCCAGGATCCACTGGGAGAGGCCCGAGCCCCCCAGTTCTTACTTCTATGACCTCACAGTCACCTCAGCCCACGATCAGTCCCTGGTTCTGAGGCAGAACCTCACGGTCACTGACCGCGTTGTCGGGGGCCTGCTCACCGGGCAGACGTACCACGTGGCGGTGGTCTGCTACCTGAAGTCCCAGGTCAGAGCCACCTACCACGGCAGTTTCAGTACAAGTAAGTACGCGGTGGGTTTAGGGAACACCATACCTGATTTATACATGGACTATCACAGAGGACAGAAAGGGAACATTCTTATTTATTGAATCTACTCTGAAATAGCAACAAAATTTAAAAAAACAGCCCACAAGCTCTGGGTGATTTGGTGGCACCCTAACTTTATAAAACAACAGAATGGAAAATGGGATTGCATGTGAAACGTGGCCCTGCCCTCCGGGTCCTGGGCTACTCGACGGAGGATCCAGGTGGTCTGAGCGCCGCCCCTTCCAATGTAGCCCCTGGTGGGGGCTCTCTGCTACCTGCCCTGCCCGTGTTCCCTGTTCAGAGCGCGGAAAACACCAGCTAGTTGGTGGCTCCCTGGGGAGTGACGGAGGTGCCCGTGGAGTCTCACTCTCCCGGGGCGGAGGGTTGTCCTCTGCTCCTGCAGAATTGGCCTCCTTGGTGCTGCTGGGCTCGGGCTCTGCCCTCTGCCGGCTGCTGTCCCTACAGCTGCCCCGCTGCGCTGAGGCTGCCCTCAAATGCTCTCCCAGCCTTTCTCAACTATTCATGGTCCCTTCTCTCTCCTTTCCAAGTTCTCGACGCCCCTCCCACTCTTCTTGACGCCTCTGCTCTAGGGACATGGAGGGGGAGCCTCCCCTTTTCTCTTGGAACCGTGCTAAGGAAAGGGAATTCCCAACCACACCACGATTAGGCCCCAGAGAAACAAGTCCAAAGACCCACCCGCCCTAAGGCTCTGTTCTCCTGGACGGCAGCAAAGAGGTGTGAGGGGCGTTCAGCAGAGACTCCCTGCATCTCTGTCTTTCGGTGGCCACCCTCAGAGGAGACGTTAATCAGGAAAGGCAACCTCACACTGGTTGCTAAGGATTCCTAAGCCCTTCAGTTTCTGATTAGCTGCGAGTCACTTGTTATCTTTCTTTTACAGAGAAATCTCAGCCGCCACCTCCACAGCCAGCAAGGTCAGCTTCTAGTTCAACCATCAATTTAATGGTGAGCACAGAACCATTGGCTCTTACCGAAACAGGTGAGTTGTGAAAGTATCAGGTCCATTAATGGCACTAAGAAGGTATTCTTCCAAAGATTTTAAAGGTCTTGAGGTCTCGATACCAGGCCATCTTCCTGGGTTCTAATTCTGGGGGCAGGCATGTCTTCTGTGGGGAGAGGTCCAAAGTGGCTCTGTGCGGCCCAACGTCGTCTTACGCTGCAAACGTCCAGTTGTAAGTGGAGACTTACCTGGCCTGTCACCAGACTGTTAGCGAAAGTTCGATGGGAGTTGCTTTTGGGGCTGCAGCCGGAATTCATGTACCCACTAGTCATTTACCCTGTGCCTCACACTGGGCCTGGAGTGGGTTTGTGGTCTGTGGCACTGCGAAGAGTAGAGCTTTGATTTCATCTAATGAGAAACTGCTCAGAAGAGCACAAGACAAGCCAGAAATACCTGGGTTCGGACCCGACCCGTGGGATGGTCCTAATTCCCTCAGCACCGCGCTGGCCTCCTCTGTGACAGCACCGTGTGTGTGCCTGAGCCCCGGAGAGGTGCACATTGCTAAGTTAGTGACGAGTTAGGTGCGATTCAGGGATTGACAGCTGTAACTTGCTTTGTTCCTGGGCAGTGGGGCTCTGAGAGACCTGGAATCGCTCATTCAGCAGGATGTGAGCTTGGCTTGTTCTTCCACGAGAAAATGATTATTAAAATAGTCCTTATGCCTTGCTTAAGAGTGTTCAGCAAAAGATGTTGGTATTAATATAAAAAATTGAAATTCCACGGGAATTTAGATATACTATTGTTTTACAGTCCTGAAGCAAAAACTTTCTGCTAACTATGAGGACGATTTTTTATTTTTTGTATATATGACCACAGTCAGGAGAAGGAAAGTGTATTATCTCTTTACAGTGTTTATTTCTGCAGCTGGTTACAGTGAGTAGGCGCGTGTCGAGTGCCGAGCTGCTTTTGTGTTGTGCTGGATTTAGAAGCGGCTCCGCCTGTTCTATATGCATTGCGTTGTCAGAAGCAACAGCACATTGTTTTTGGGCTGTCAAATACCTGTTCTTCATTTTACTCTTCCCACTGTTTTTAAAATGATGTTTTTTTCCCTCCGTCTGACCCTTTCTATGGAGTCTGCACCCTATCTCATTTATGTTTAAGTGAAATTAGATGATTCTAAGTGTTTTCTGACTCTGCACCTGCCTCTCTTTGAGGCCACTGGAGGAGAATCCTTCTTTCAGGGAAAGCCTTCTTCCACTGGTGGACTCCCTGCATCCACGTGTCTGTGTGTCTGTAGGACTGTCACCCCTTGTAGGCCACACCCATGCTGACACGTGGCATCAACACTTACTAGAAAGAAAGCAACCAAGTCAGTGCTGGAATTGTGGAACCGTTGTACACACAGATGTCTAAGAAGGGAAATAAGTCACCTCCTTATAGCTGAAAGGTGTTTAAAATAGTTTGCCTATTGACAAGTTTAGGGATTGGCCAGTGTTAGCGACAGCCATGCGTTTTTCACACTCCTCCAGCCTTTCCAGTGGAAAGACTGAACCAGAAACTTCTTAATAGAAATTTATGAAAATGAGCCAGGAATTCATGGTAGCTTGGTAATTGAGTTTAACTTCTTAGAGATTGTATAAAAAGATTTTACAAAAAAATTTTAGTGTTAGGATTTTCAGCTTAAATTAAAAAAATGGAAGTAGGTGTGTGCCATGAGAGTTGGGTGGAGAGGGAAGAAGAAAATTCAGCCCTCTTGCTTTCTGCTCATACGTAGTTTTCTGAGTCCCAGGTCACAGGACCAGAGCTGAGCCTTTGGCCTCTGCCCTGGTGACATCTAGCAGCTCCTGTCACATGGGCTCCCTCCTGCGTGAGCCCCTCCTGCCAGCCCAACGTGGTGCTTGAGCTCAAAGCGAAGCCACAAGGGCCACACTAAATCTCCCACAGAGCTGTGGGTCAGGACAGATCCAGCTCTGACCGCAAAGTCACTGAGGCCTGTGCGTACCGTTTCCTGCTCACTGGTTAGCTCTACGCCAGCACAGCCTGGGAAATATAAAACTTCCAGCCAATCCGGTGTTTTGCTGAGAGAAATGACTGGGACTAAACCAGACAGCAAGATTTGGGGATGTTTTTGGTTCTCTTATGGGTGGTGCGGAAGGGATAAGAATATATAAACGGTGTGTAGTTAACACAAACAACACAATCTGTAGGCAGGAGTCTGCTGGGCTGGTTATTTTTATTTTTATTTTTTTAAATATTGAGTTGTGAGGTTCAGAATTCGGAAGGTGCTTTGATCCAGTACTTTCACACCTAGATCTCCTCTCTCCATGTGATAAAGATGAAAGAGTTTTTGAAATTGGGGCTCATGTTTCTTTCAAGGCTACACGTTGTTTGTTACAGATGAACCTAAAATCCTTTTCCTTCACACCGACTCGTGTGTAACCCTCAAAGCCAGGGTACACACGTCCTCTCGCCATTTCACGTGTGTGTACGTGTGTGTGTGCGCCCATGCATCTGCGTGTATCTCCTATCCAGTGCAAAGACGCAAATTCTTGTTTTTCTTGAGAACAAGGCCCTGCATAACGGACCTCGGGAATCCGCACGGTAACCAACAGCGCTTTCCCTGGAGAAGGCGCTTCAGACAGGTCAGCCCCACGAGTACACGTAGCTGTGCCCACATACACGTCACTTTTGAGAGCTCTTTTTGAATTAAATTAATTGGATACCTACTTTAAAATGTCTACAATTTGAAATGTACTGTCCGAATTAGGAAATGAAAGCTTATCTCCCCCCCCGCCCCGGTTATTGTCATCTTGGCCATTTTCCTCAGAGGGGTAACATATTTTAATGATTTTTATATTTTTGGAGATAGAAAAATGAGTGGCAACTAACCACTCTTTATTAAATAACTTAAAAAAATAGTAACTGCGTTCTTACTCAGTAGTTGTGGGTATATTTTGCATCCAAATATCAATGACCACAGTATGTATTATTTCTCCAAAGATGTGTTTTCTAGATAGTTGAGGTACAGTGAAGCTTTGAAGCTAGCTTTTTTATACGGACATATACGCATTTTAATTCCTCTTACGTTCCGTAACATCCGCTGAGTAGAAACATGGCTTATGTTTGCAGAGATGGGTTCCTTTCTCAGTATTGCAGGCTCGATACTATTGGTTGCTTGTTTTACCTCTGTGAATAAAAGATTCTCTCTTAAGGACCTGTACTTTTCGTAGTTTGCCACTTTAGATTTAGGAAATGTAGTGACCTCTGTTTGAATCTATGCGGAAATCTGTGGGCAAAACCATTGTGAAATGACAAAGTCCCTAGTACTGGTCACCTGCTGCAGGGGAGAAGAGGTGACCAGGGTTAACACTTGAGTTTTCATTCACATATGTTCACGTTTTCCCTTTGGGAATTCACATTTAATAGACACTTGTTTACCAGGAGGTTGACACAGGCGCACACTGCAAGGACAGTCTGGTTAGGGGATTCTTTGTCCCTAAGTCATGGCCCTGTTTGGGACAAAGGACTGTGTGTGGGAGGGAGACCTCAGCTTCAAGACGAAGGTCGATTCCACAGCAGACCTATGGCGTCATTACTGACATTCAGGATCCCGGACTTTGCGGTATTATACGATTCAGTTTTAAATGGTTAATACGTATTTTTTTTAAACAAAACAAAATGAATCCCTATAAAAAAAACCTCACCCTACTTTCTGCTTTCCTCAGCATCTGAGAGAATTGCACCCCAGCCACTTCTCTGTGACACGTTTGCTGCCTCTAAATGGCGGCAGCAATTGAATGAGCCTGTCATTGATCATCGCAGCCTTATAAAAGCCCCGAGCGTGCTGCGCACTTCGGCCACATGCTTCGTCACTGCTGCTTTTGACAGCGCTATGCAGTTGCTAATTTCTGTTTTAGGTTTTGTCCCCACCTCTCTGTCTCCCTGTTGCCCCTTCTCATTTTGGGCTAAGGACGCCATGGATAGATATTTTCCATGCATATTATCACTAAAGCTAAGACTCTCTGAAGTTTCCAAACACAAAAAAATCTAACTCAGAAAATTTACTTTTTGTAATATTACAAAATGAATCCTAAATTGTTGGCTTAACCACATGTATTGAAGTTGCAATGCAGCAACTAGCCAAAACAACTAACAAAATGCATAATATTCTTTATTCCTTATTCTAGAAATTAGCGTTCTGCAGAACTGGTCACGTTCTGTCTGAGCAGATGTCACTGGGTTACTCACATAGCTCTGAGGAGCCGTCAGTTTTGTGCTCATCAACATCCAGTAATTTTATTGATTCTAAGACGCACATTTTTCCCCATTGTAACACTTCTGAAATTGAAATGTGACTGACGGTTGATGACAAGTCATGGCTCGCTGGTAGTATCTTGTGTTACTTAGAGGAACACACGGTAATAGTGCATCATGAAGTTGAGATATCTTAGATTTGATGAAATGCGGTACTTGCTTAGCCGTATCCCACTGTGAATGTGTATCGCTGATTAGCATGAGATGATGTAATGGGAATGTAGTGGACGTATCTGGCTTTCTGTTAATAATAATTTAAAGAACTAACTAATCCCACAAGTTGAGGTAAGTTAAATGGCTACCGATATTTGCCCTATTTGGTTAAAGGGAAACAGCCATCTTCAAGGCCTTCTGTTTGTCACTGTGTGAGGACGCGTTTTTGTCAGTTGCAGACTTTGGGCTATGATGAGCCTCAAAGGGTATATTTTTATCATGAAGTCTTAAAATACAAAAGTCTGTTCGTAGAGGTCTGAAGGAATAAAGGATCCAAACCTTAATCATGGCTACATTTAAAAATAAAGTTAAAAATTTGGTTAAGTTTCCTTAATACCTTTTGAAGGAACCAAGGCTCAAAACGTGGATGCCGGAGAGTTTTCTCATTCAGGCAAATCATAGCTGGCCCTGAGGTTTGGAAGCGCTTTGTACCGTATCCACAATGTGGAGTCCTAGGGCGACTAAGTCTTCTTGTTTTTGAGACCATTAAACTGCCGAGGAACGTATTTACAACCGCAGCGTGAACACCTCCTGCCCCCCTCCCCTCGTTTCGCTCGAGGAAGCGTGTACATGGCCATCACTTGCTGCTTTTGAAAACGTCAGAGCTGATAGCTTTAAACACTAGGGAGAGTTCAAACTATAAAACACGGCAAAATTTTCCAATCAACATGTTTTCTGTTTCAAAAAGTATTTTCTTTTTCTTTTTTGCTGATTGTAAAATTAATAGCTATTCAGTGTAAAGAATTCAGGACGTACAGGAAATATAAGAATATGTGATTCTCATTGTCGCAGCATTGATAACCATAGTTAGTGACCGAGTGCGTGTCCTTCCTGATTTTTCTATGAGTGTTACATGTGGGCAGGTGCATGCATGTCGCATGTGAGTACCTGTGTGCGCACACAACGGACTGTGTTTCTTAGGGTGCCTTGCATCTCACTGCTGTTGGGAGTTGGTTGTTTAGATGTCCTGCGTTGGCTCCTGTGGCTCCTGTGCACAGGCAGGGTTTCCGGAACAGGTTTTATCCTGACATCGCGTCTGCACTGGTTTCTTCTCTCGTGTTTGCTCTCTGACGCCCAGTGGTCAACAGAGAGGAAGCTTCACCAGATGGTTGTCCAAATCAGGCAGCTTTCACGTCCCTCTTAAAATGAAACTTATTTGCATTATTTTCTAGACAAAAAACCAGGAAAGGGTATTGGTAATTTTCAGTCCTATCTGGGCTCCCACTACATTCTCAGTGACAAGGAAGAGCGAATTAATGAATGTGCAGCCAGACACTCCTCTCAGATAGAGAGGACTCTGCCTCCCTCCCGGCTTGTGCCCAAAGCGGCAAACATTTTAGAGGGAAAACATGAACAACTGTCATGTCCAAAGGCTCATTGTTCCAGGGAAACATCCAGGTTACGTTCAATGAGGGCCAACTGTCTCCCTTCGTACTGCAGGATGTTTTATTTGTGTATTTATGCATGCACGCATGTATTTATTTTTGCCGTACAACATTTGCTTTTTAGCACACGTAGACACGGCTTAGGAGAGTCCAGACTACATGGTGGGTCTCAGAGTCAAGATGATGTGGCGTTTAAAACTGGAACATAAAATCTCCCATTTTCATGCTTTAAAAACGGAGAATCCCAAATTTCTGTCTTTGAATAGTGTGGGGCCCTCATTCATATATTTCTCTTGGTTTTCCGAGTATCTGTGTGCCCACAGTGACAGCGTCCTCTGTTCCGCTGGTAACCTTACAGAGCCCTGGAGGTGGTTCCTGCTGGAGTAAGGGCAGAGCGGGGCCTGGGTGCTGGGAGCGACCGCGAGAAGCACGGGAGGCGGGAGCAGGGGCCTGCGGCTGGGCAGGTTTCTCACAACCGGTCCGCAGAGCCCAGGGGGTGGGAACTGACTAGCTAAGCACAGATGGCTAGGACGCAGGCGCACTTGGAACAAATAAAATGGGACAAATGAGGCCACTTAGGAGATGCTTCTGCAAGGAAATGAGAAGGGACCAGGCGGCCCTTCACTCGGGCCTTACGCAACTGGGAGCCCTCCGGTGGACGAGGAGCGCCCTGGGTGGTGAAATAGTCTCGCGTGCTCAGTTCCCCGCAGGACATCCCTTGGCAGCCAGGCGTTTTCTTTCAATTATTGGTGCATTTAAGAGAAAGAAGGTTGTTTTTGTGAATCGTCATTATTTTATCCCGGCTTCTTTGGGTCGTCCAAGGCTCTTGGTGGTGCTGCTGGCTTTCGGGGTCCTGAGAGGGTCTGCAACTAGGAGATGTTGTGCTCACGGGGACACCGGCCCCACGATGGGGTGACGGCTCCCCCACAGCAGCCAGGAAGTGTCTTAGATGGATTCCTATGTACCTTCGAGGCTGCTCTCTTGTGGGTGACCCGCGCTTTGATTATTGACCTGAAGACTTAGATTTTCCTTGTGCTTTTAGGTGTTCACCTGAACAGCAGATGCACAGCGCCTCTGTGGCTGCGAGCAGCCCGCCCAGCTGGGGGGAAGGCAGTGGGGATGTCACCCTTTGTGGGAAAGCCAGACATTTCAGGCCTGTAGCTCCTCACATAAACACGCAGCATCCCTGGCTTCAGGCAGGATTGGAAAGAAGGCTTACGTTTTTGTTTTACATTTTCAAACTTACAAATATATAACGGTTGACATCAATGCTTCTCTTTCTCAGAAATAACCTGGAGTTTGCCAGAAAACTCTGTAAACAGAAGTCTTACTGTGTATGAACTGTAAACTTTTCTCTCCAGGCATTGAGGGGACCTTAGCTTTACTTTGCAGCTGGGCTACATCAGAAGTGTGCATTCAAACGTTAACTTCCTTAACTGGATAAAGAATGCTTCTCTGTCTTCAAAATAGCTTTGCTATGTGACATTTGTGCAGTTGTGCATTTTACATCAGTGCTAGCTCTCCTCTTTACTTACTTGTTTGATTTGGCAGGTCATGAAGGCGTTGGCTACACACACACACACACACACACACACACGCTCAGATATACAATTTATAAGGAATTTTTCTTTTATACTTTACCTTTAATTTTCCCTGTACTTGGCTTATAGTGAAATGCACAGCCTTATTTTTGAACTATATTCTGACAGAATTTAATTGCCATTTGGCCTAAGAATAGAAAACTCTCAAGGTTTTAAAATTTGGTTTCTTCTTTGACTAGTTAGCACTGAAGGGATTAGAGATGAATGGGCAGTGATTGAAATGGGGAAAACAATTCATTTCATTTTAAATTATCCAAGGGTGCTAGCTGGTGTCTGGGACTCCGAGTGCAGCTTATGACGTCCTCTCGTGGATATCATTTCATTTGTCCCTCACAAAGCCGTAAGTGACCGCTGTGTCCATATGGCGGTGAGGACACAGGCGCAGAGTTCGAGGCAGTTTCCACCTGGAAGCTCTTTTCTCTTTTCTGTCTGTGGCCGCACTGAGATCACACCTTAGCCCCTGGCGCGGGGAGCGGAGTAACAGGCACATCCTAATTAATTCTCTTTTCTCATCTTATTATTAAAGATATATGTAAGTTGCCGAAAGAAGGAGGGACTTGCAGGGATTTTATACTAAAATGGTACTATGACCCAAAGACCAAAAGCTGTGCAAGGTTCTGGTACGGAGGCTGTGGTGGAAACGAAAACAACTTCGAATCACAGAAAGAATGTGAAAAGGTTTGCGCTCCTGGTAAGTGAGTCTTCTTCGTGTTTCTGGCTTCTGCGAATGAGAAGAAATTCAGGTCAATAAGTTGCCTTTGGGAAATATTTGAATTGCAATGATTATGATATATATGAAAAAGATAAATTATATCCTCAGATAAGAAAGATGTTCAAACAAAACACATAAAATTGTTTTTTGAATTATTATTTTGTTTCCTAAAAACATACTCGTATCCTTGTATTTTTGCCAGTGAGGAAAAACATGGCAACTACTTGTCGCTCTTCAGAAACGTTACTAAATCCCTGTTACTCATAAAATACTGCACCAAACACGATTACTAGGAAAACAATGTGATGGACAATTATAGACAACACGGAAGATAAATGACCCCCAATATTCATCTTTAAATAATTTTGCTTCCTATAAACAATAATGTCGACTCCGGGGCCATCCACTATCTCCGCTATATTGGGAAACTTGACTGGTAACAAAATAAAAACTTGGAGCAGAGCCAGGTTCAGCACCAGAAGGGGGAGGGTGCAGTTTGCACCGAGGCCTGGGACGTGCCGCAGGGCACGGGACGGACTCAGACCGCACAGGCAGCCCCGACCCCAGGCCCAGAGAGCCACAGGGAGCTATTGACGGTACTGAGCAGAAAAGTGAGAGAGGCGATGAAAACCAGAGGTGGTGGGATCGTGCCATGACGAATTCGGTGTCCTTTCCACTCAGTAACGTGGCTTTTCTTCTCCTCCTCTCTGCCGGCCCCTCTCCCCGCCCACCCACTGCTCGTCGCCCAGTGCCCGCCAAGCCTGAAGTCCTGAGTGCGGTTGGAACCTAAGCGTGGCTCGCAGCGACATATACCTCTTGAGGAAGAAGGAGTCAGCCGTTGCCAACTCGTCTCTGTAGAAGCTCCGGGTGTAGGTTCCCTGGCACTGTACCATTGCACGCTTTGATTTACACTCGAGCCGGGGAGGAAGCCTTCTGCTGCATGCCCTCTCGATATGGTGCTAACCGTGTCTGTGGACCCGGCGCTCTCGTCTCCCGGCAGTTCTATCGTGTGCCTTGAACATTGTGTGATAGTCACCCACTGCTGGTGCTGATGTGAACATTCCTAGACATTCAGCTTCCCTCTGGAGTTCCGCGTTATGCCCGTTTTAGGCAAATGTAAAGTCTAGAAAATAACCCAGATGTCACGGCTGCTCTGTATCCTTTCGCTTGGTTCATTCTTTTCTCCTCTTTCTAGTTAAGCGAGACTTTAGATGGAAAGCCTGTGTATAGCGGAGAACAAGCGTTCAATTTGTCATTCCCCCCAACTTCCTGGATTAGCGTTCGAGCTAATTTTCTTTTTCTGAGGCCTCTAACAAATGATGTAGTTAGAAAGAAGCAAAATCCCTTGCTCTGTGTGCACTTTTGGGACCAATGCCTTAATTAAAGAATTAAAAGAAAGTCATAATAGAGAATATTTTTGGCATTCCTCTAATGTTGTGGTTTTTTTTTTGTGCGGGGTGGGGGATTAATTTTAATTTTAAAATTTTTAGGAAATTTATACAAAGAAACTTTTTAATAAAGTCTATTGAAAGTGTTGTGGGTTTGGCGTTCTTGGCCGTCTTGCTTCTGTAGTGTGGGTTGTCAGAATCTCCCCCAGGCTGGGGAACTTGGCCCAGTTCTGGCTTACGGTCCTGGACACCCAGTAGAGGGGGGAGAGAGCTCCGGCAGCCAGCGTGTGCGGGGACCAGGTGGAGACAAGCCACCCTTGCCTGTGGATTCACCCACTCGCTCCGGCACGCCGCGGCCGGGGAGGCTGCTCCTTGCCAGGGGCCCTGGAGTCTTTCTGGTTAGAAGGGCCAGGCTGGCTTCCACCTCCCCTGCCTCTCGGCTGCCTGCAGAGCTTCAGCCTCCTCCTTGCCCGCCTCCCTGCAGTGGTCCTTTCCTGAGGTTTACTCGCTCCCACCAGCTGTGCCTGGGGGTGTGATGTGTCCCCAGGACTCTCTACCCTTTCCTGGAGTCTCAGAGACAGAGTATGAGGTCTGCTTTTGGTCTTTTTCCCTTAAAGCCCCTTTTCTCTTGTCTTCAGAAATAACACAAGAAATCAACACATCCATATTCAGATGTCATCTGAATTCCATTTAGGAAGAAAACTGAATTTATTTAACAAAATAACACGTACCCTGAAAAGTGCTGAAGGTAGAATTATAGGGCTCTCGGGTGTGAGCAGAACCGTCTTATGTAAGGGCAGGAGGTGACCTTGCTGGCTGGTCTATTGGGAGGGGAGGCAGGAGGAGGAGGGTGTGTAGAGCTGGAGGGGTGAGGGGAGACGGGGTCATCACAGGACCACTCCCTGGGGTGCCCATCCTGATCCTGAAGGGAAATTTCTAAATTCTCGGAGTGCTCGGAGCAAGTGCATCTTCATGGAAACTGGGGGTTGGGGGTGGGGAGCTGAGCCTTGTGCAGAGTCACCAGGGAGAAGTGAGAGGTGATGAGGGCTGGACACCTCTGCCTGGAATTTGTGGGGACCTTCACATCTACGACCTTGGGGGTTTGAGTTTACCCGCATCTTGCTGGGATTGGGAGGGCCCAGTTGAACCTCAGGGTGGCTTCAGGAGAACTTCAGAGCTTTGGGGACTCCTCATGAGCTCTCCTGAGTCCCTGGACCACCTCTGCTCGCATGGCCTCCAGAAGTCCTGGGCGATGCCTCTCTCTGTCACCACTCTGGGAGAGGGACGAAAGAGCGAGCCATCCCCGCTCTGACAGCCCTTCCACCTCTGGACCATGCCTACCGCTCCCCATCTTGGAAGACCCCCTTTTCAGCATAAGGCCAGCCCAGTGGGCCCACAAAGAGCCCAGTGATGGTCTCAAGTTCCCTTCAAATGGACATTCGAGCTGGGCAGGGAATGTGCACCTTGGGACTTTCCTAGGGACCCACCTCAGAGCCCCCGGCTACACAGGAGCAGCCCCGCCCACAGAAACACGCGGCAGTGTCCCAGCGAGCTCACCCCACTGCGGCCAGGAGGCGTGGGTGGCGGGGCGCAGAGGGGCTCTCTGGCGTGGCGGAGGGGTGTCAAACACGACACTGCTGTATGAGCTTGTTGGAGCTGCTCCAGCAGAGCACCCCAAACCTGGCGGTTTAAAACAACAGAAATGCATTCTCTTGCAGTTCTGGAGGCTGGAAGTCCAAAATCAAGGTGTTGGCAAACCACGCTCCCTCTGAAGCCACAGGGGAAAATCCTTCCTTGCTGCTTCCTGCCTCTGGGGGTTGCCGCAGCCCTCGCATTCCTTGGCTCACTGCCACGTGACACCAGGCTCTGCCTCTGACGTCACATGGCTTCTCCCTGCATGTCTGTCCTCACATGGCCGTCCGTCTGTCTCATACGGACATCAGCCACACGGGACTCCAGTTTTCCCCCGTCTTAACTAACTGCATCTGCAACGACCCTGCTTCCAAATAAGGTCTCATCCTGAGGTACCGGGGTTTGGAACTTGGACACATCTTTTGGTGGGTGACACAGTTCGAGGACACAGCCTCAGCATTTCCAAAACCCGCTTCCCACTGTGCTGTGTTGGCCTACCGCTGACCACAGGCAGCAGCTGCAGCGACAGGAGCCCAGCTGAATTCTGTCACTGCTAGTCGTTTTCAGCTACCAAAACCATCACTCTGGATCTTGAGGCTGGTCCTGTCCACGGTAGAGTTTAAATCTCAGATTCAGTTCAAAGCTTCTCCTTTCTTAACCCAGTGCAGGCTGACCCACGGCTCCGGTGGGGTTTGCGTGGAGAGGTCCCTGGCCTGCCCTCCTACCCTCCCTCTCTGCCCTGCAGGGCGGTCTGCGGCGCGGCTCTTGCTGGGCTCCCAGGGGAGGTCTGAGCGGACTTCCCATCGGTTGCTGCTGCTCACTCTTCGCCTGTCCTGCCCTGGGCTCCTGTCTGGGGCAGGTTCCCTCTGCCGACTCTCGGGTGTATATGGTTCTCTGCAGGAGGCTGTGGCTCTTGGCGAATCTCCTCCTCCCTCCCGCAGCCTCCTGTGAGGTAGGTCCCCCCCCTAGCCTCTTGGTCCTGGCTCCTTTACCCAGGAGACCAGCCTCTTAGGGGTGCAACAAAGTTGGCTCGATCTAATCCACAGAAAACTCACATGGCCTTGTCACACCAGCTGGCCTCCCTCTTTCTGCTCAGCTGCCTGCAGGTCCAGCGGTCAAGCACACGGTCAGCTGAGAGCTGGTCTCAGCCCTGGACTTGGTGGTGGCGGGAAGGAATGAGTCAGACCTGCCCCAACTTCGGTGTTTCTCTTCGGGCCCCTGGCATTGGGGAGGGGATCAGCTGAACGCCCCTCCCTTTCCCCTTGCTAGGTGAGGGAGGGGTGTGACCCCTTTCAGAAGCATGTTTTACCCCCTCGAGGTCACCATGGCCTTCTCCCCGTCCCTCTTCCATCTCAGCGTGACCGTGGTGTAGTCAGTTCAATGTGCTCTGAGCTGTGGCCTGTGGTGATCAACCCTGGGAAAGTGGGGTGCACCAGGTTCCAGGAACTTGGGGAGCAGTGAGCTCTGGGCCCAGCTCCCCTAGGGATGGGCCGAGCCCTGCATTTCTCCAGGGATCCCCCTATCAGTTCATGGACAAGAAGTGAGCATCACAACGTGGTTTCAGTACTAGGGTTCCCCCAGACGCAGCCCCCGGGACTAAGGCTGTAGTTTATTTGGAGGTGAAGGGAATCCCTGAGTGGCTGGGGAGTGGGGAGTGACATAGAGAAGGCTGCTATTAAAAGGTGTCGTTAGTGTCTGCGGAGGGTGGCTGGAGCCTGAGTCCCGCAGGGAGACTCTAGGAGTTCCTGGGGCACGTGCGGCTCAGAGCCCGGCAGAGCGGGGAAGTGGGGGAGCTGGGGTATTTATGGCAAGGGGGCCTTCTGTGGTGTAGGAGAATGTTCTTGGCAAAGACTTGCAGGTGCTCACATGTGGAGGCCTCTGGAGCCTGGGGACTGGCCAGGCCCAGGGTGTACAAGTGGGACACCATTATTTGTAACTTACCTGGAGGGTCTGCTCCAGGCATGTTCCAGAGAAGCTGGGCTGGGGCCCATCTCTGGAGGACTCACTCCCAACTGCTCTGGAGGCCAGACTCCCCTTCCTTCCTGCCTCCTGTTGCCAGCACGCCCGCCTCGCCACTCGGGGTTTGGTTCACTCCATCCCTGCACTGCTTCTCTGCGCCTGTCCCTGGGCTGCGCAAGGCTGCTGGGACAATCACACCCGCAGTCTCACCTGGGTCAGGAGAGCAGGAGACGACAGAAGTCTAGGTGAGCGGCTGGTTGGGCTGGCTGCGTGCTGGCGAGCTCAGGGGGAAGCAAGGCTCTCGGGCAGTGGATGGACAGTTTTGCCCATTTATTCCCACAAAGCAAATAAAACAAAATCCTTTGTTAGCTCATTTGTCCCGAATCAGGGCTCAGCAAAGCATGGTCTGCATTGCAGGACTCCTGACCCCTTGACAGCTTGTGCATTTCTCCTTCCAAGACCCGTCCTTTGCCAGACCACGCTGAGGACTCTGCGTCCTTCCTTGAACCCTGGCGTGTCCCTGACCCTAACATCCACTCAGCTCTCTCTGGGGCAGCCTCCAGCCTGGTCGTGTGGAAGGTGGCTTGCCAACAAAGAACACCTGTTTTGGATTTTCTGAGTAAGAAATAAATTTCTATCAGGGTAAGACATTGGGGACTTAGGCTGTTTGAGCAGCTAGTGTGACCTTAATGAATACAATTGACCTGTATCTGGTAGGTGTTGTGGGTCAGGTGCTGTACTAGGTGCTTCACACGTATCTCAGGGGGCACCGTTCAGTAGCAGCCATTATCCTAGTCTTACAGATGATGAAACAGAGGGCCAGAGTGGTCTAGTTTACCCAGCTATGTCCTAATGGAGCATCTGAGCAAGTTATCATGACCCAGAAGCTCTCTCAGAGGTTCGAGGTCCTATTGGTTCCTCCTGGACCCTCATTGTCATCCTCCAGAGGCTTCTGTTTCCCTGGAAGTGGGATCTGAGCCCTGTGTCTTCTCCCAGAGCAGAGCACGCCTTCCGAAGGACCCTCCGTGGCTCTCCTTCCTTCGCCTGAGCTGCTCTGGCTCTGGGCAGGACTTGGAGAGGCTGGAGGCTCTGGCACGTGTTTAGGGCTTGTGCGGGAGGCGGCCTGGGCTGAGTGGGCCTGCTTGGGCTCCGAGGCCGAGTCATGGGACATCTGTTTGGACTCAACTATTAGCACGTCTCCGTGCTTTCATCAGCATCTTTGCTGGAGTTGTGAATACAGTGCTTTCTGCTTTTTGCTCCCTTTTTACAATTTTCCACATAATTAAAAAGAGATCATGATACGTGTGAACGAGTGCCAGGCTTTTTGTAGGAAGCCAGTATTATAAACCCTCAAATGCATTTAAAATTCCTCCCCCCAACCCCAGTGACTCATTTTTAGGGGATGGTTAATATTATCCTGCCAAATTCCCCTGGTTGTCAGATTTCCAGCTGGACCTAGCTGTTCTTCAAGAGCCAGGCCATCAGGGTTCCACATACCCGGGTGTGGCTTCTGGAGAAGTTGGGGGGCTGCCGCTGGTGCCGAGCCTGGGTCCAGGCGCTGCCCTCTGCCCTGCCCCTCCCCGGTTAGCTTTGCCGGTCTGAGCTCTGATGCTGCCTGGGTCCCCGCCTTCCCTGGGAGCTGAACACGGGCAGTGAGCCACTGTGGGGGCCATCGGATTCCGGGGCGTCTTCCTGTTTGCTTGGAGTCTTGTGCTCTAGAGTTGGACCACCCTTTAGGGGTCCTGGGGTCCCATGTGGAGCCAGGTCAGGGACCCTTATCCACGTTATTCCTGATTCCGCAACACACATGGTGGCATGAAATTGCTGAGGAGCAAAATTCCACAGAAGCAGCATTGGAACATCCAGCCGCAGCCTGCAGACGCTCGGAGGTGGTGACGGGACGCAGCCTGTGCATAGTGGGGACACCTCCCAAGCGCCACTAGGCCTGGAAAACATATAGTGTTTTCCTGCCCTAAGTCAGAGGCGTGTGCAAACCCTCAGGCTGCTGTTGCAAACAGGCATCCAACAGAAGGCGTTGGGGCATCTGCGGAGGAACCGGCCCTATGTCTGTTCTCAAGAGAATGAGGAAGTTCAATTACCAGCATGAATTTCCCAGGAGATGCTAGAAACAGAAATAGCGAAATAAAAAGAAATTGAAGGAGCCTATATACCTGGGAAAGAATACTTGTTCTTGAAGACTCAGATTAAAGCAGCTGTGCTTATAGAAGTTCTAATCTAAAAAATTAACAGGTCATTTGTAACCCATCTTGTTTTGACTCCCTCGAAAGCAGACCCTGCCCAAATGTTGGCTGTAGATTGTCTGGGACAGTATGTGGGAAGCAAAAACGAGACAACCCAGAAGCAAGATGGAGCAGTGAGCAAGGCAGCAGGAGCAGCGCCACCGCAAGCACGCGGCATCGGGGGCAGTGGCGGCTCAGTCCTGCTGAGGAACTGGGTGTTCACCTTTGACTCGCATCTCTCTTTGCTTGGGGTTAACCTGGGGCCTTTAGATCTCAGCATTTCCCGGGCCCTGCACACACTTGCCAAAGAAGCAGAGAGTCGTGCCAGTGAGGTGGGTGCCGTCAGCACACCTAGAACCTTCCACCGTGGATGCAGGCACGCTCAGAGGTGGGCTGGGGTATGGCATAAATAGCATCAGCAACCAGCCAGTTTGACCGTGAACCTACCGGAACTGCAGTGGAGGCAAAGTCAAGTCGATGAGAGGGCTGCCAGCGAGGATGACAGTAGAGGCCACACTGTCCACCCCCGACTGCTCTCACGGACACAGGTGAGAAGGTTCATGGGTTGAGCACATGTTCTGAGGTCTTGCCACGGCCCCTGCGTGGTCAGCACCTGGCCAGGTGTGGATCAGCAAACTTGATAAAGGACCTGCCGAGCGTCCAGGGGTCCAGGGGCTCCAGCCAGAGCGACGGAGCCTGTGACGCGGCTGTGATGTGATTTGGCTCAGCTCTCTGGTTCCTGTCTGTTTTTGGAACTGATCTTGATTTTCTAGTCTTCCCATTGTTGCTGTAAGCTACGCAATTTTCTGTATGTGTTAACCAGAGTAAGTTTCTGTCACTTGCAACCTAGAGCCTGAACTGGTATATTCATACATTTAATCACTTATTCAACAAACATTTCTTGAGCAATAACATGTGCTCGGTTTTATACAAGGCACTGGGGGTACAGTGGTGACAGATACGCGTCCCTGGCTCTCACATAGCTCACAGGGCCAGGGAGGCGGCGGCAAACACGCAGAGTCCCTGCTGAACGAGGACGCATCACTGCAGCGGAGGCTGCCTGGTGAGCTACTGGGTGTGGAAGACAAGCCTTTCTGAAAAGCTGATTTATAAACTTAAATCCAATAGGCAAGAGGGAGCCGGCCCTGGGAAGACCTGCAGGGAGAAGATTCTAGATCGAGAGAAGAGCTTGGTCAAAGGTCCCAGGTGGAAATGGGTCTAACCTGTTTGAGAGAGAGTGAACGAGCAGTGTGGCTGGAGCAAAACGAGTGAGGGGCAATTTCGGGAGTTGGAGTCGGAGAGGGAACGGCCAGGTCGGGGTACAT
>CAUYSK010018747.1:0-53977 GCA_963575035.1 Avahi laniger
ATTCGATCAATGAGTGGTAAACATTTTTAACACTTTTGCTATGTATGGTCAATTCTCTCACAGAAAATGTACTGATTTATAACTGCTCTGGTACTATGAAAACATTTTTTCCGTCTACGGCCACACCGCCCTGAACGCGCCCGATCCCGTATGACCTCGGAAAACATTTTTTCCAAATTTGGACCTTCATTAGATGTCATTTCCTGCTTGAAAGGCAATATTTATATTTTATTATTTTAATTTGCATTTATTATTTATTGGTGATGTGAAATTTTTCCTCTGTATTTCTTCTTTTGTTAATTTTTGGTTTCTCCTTTTCATCCCAATTCTTACTGGTGACTTTTTCTTCATTTGTGAGAAATATTTACATTTTAATTATACTGTTTCTTTGCCCTCATATATGTTCCAAATATGATGGGGCTTTTTATTTTGTATTTTTTATAGTGAAATTCCACAAATTTTTTCTTTTATGCTTTCTACTGTGGTGAGATCATATATACATTTTTTAAAAGTCAAATAACAGAATTAACAAATGCGTTTATCCTACTATCTTTATTTAGATCTTTAATTCATCTAGGATTTTGACGTATGGTGGTGACATAAGAATCTGATTTTATTCTCCAATGGTTAACAATTTTCCCAGTGCTCTTGAATTCTTTCTCCACTGATTTGGCATACAATATTTATTATATCCTCAATTATTAAATATAATTTTATCCCTTTGTGGTCTTTCTCTTCTTTACCATTGATCTATTTCTGCTTTTTAAAAATATATTAAGTCTTTAAAGTAATTTTTACATATGGCATAATGTTACTTTTTAAAATAATTCACAGATAATCTTTCACATATATCCTCCAGAAAATCCTTTGAACAGTTTTATCAGATATGAAAAAAAAAATTTTCTGATATATTCTTTATGATTGTATTAAGTTCATAGATTAATTTGGGGAGAATTGACATCTTTATACTATTTAGTTTTTTTATCTAGGTACAGGTGTCTCTTGACATTCATTCAGTTTTTTTCTGTTTTCCTTAGAAAATTAACAACTATTGGTCCTAGAAGAACTTGTATTAGAGAAACCCTAGTATGTTATCATGCAGGATTGCAAAAACTGCTGTAATACCCTTGAATGAATTGCACAAAGGATAATTCAATCTTGAAAATGTTTACATCCTTTTCTTGGAAAAAATAATTTGGCTGTTAAAATATTGCCAAGTTAAACACTGTCTAGAGACAACATTTATGGTAACCAAATGATTATTACTACTAGTAGTTTTTAATTAATCATGTTTTTTCTCTAAATAAATGTAATTTGCTGATAAATATGCTGTGAGGTTTTCTTGTTAAACCAAAAAACAAATGAGAAAAACAAAAGTACTGGAAACAAAAGCAATATTTGATGTGCAGAAAGGCAAAATACCTCAAAAGATCAAAATGGTGAACTTAGACTTCTGAATTAGATGTCTGTATGAGTAAATGATGAATACTTGGTCACTATCAACAGCCAGTACTGGTGTTAGGAAGGCAATAAAATTAGGTACTTTGAAAATAAATATTTGGAGTGTACACAAGTATGAGTAAAGCGTTCAGGATCTCAGGAATGAAGAACTTTCTAGTAATGTGAGTGCTTGGAGAAACATTTCTATATGCATTCCAAGAAACTATACAAAGATAAATTTCAAGTGCTGGCATTTGAAAACTTTTCTATTGGTCATACTTTATAGATAAAACTCACGGACGTTAAAATTATAAAATTTTATAAATTTTTTTCTGTGTAATTTCTAATTATTTTGTATTTTTTTTATTTCAGCATATTATGGGGGTACAGATGTTTAGGTTACGTATGTTGCCCTTGCCCCCCTCTCCCCTCCTAAGTCCGAGTTTCAAATATGTCCATTCTTCGGGTGATGTGCATTGCACTCTTTGTGTATGCATATACCCGTCCCCTCCTCTTCCCTCGCCCCTGCCCAACATCCAATAGATGTTATTCTTATATGTGCACTTATGTGTTGATCAGTTAATACCAATTTGACGGTGAGTACATGTGGTGCTTGTCTTTCCATTCTTGGGATACCTCACTTAGTAGAATGCATTCCAGCTCTATCCAGGAGTACACAAGAGGTGCAATACATTCCATGCGCAAAGCCCAGTATTAAGAAAAAAAATGATAATTCTCTTGATTAGCTGAAAAAAGATATTGTTATCTGAGACAAGGAGAGAAATATTGAGGGAAGGATAAACTGTTTTATTAATAAATGAAAAAGTGTATGCAATCCAAATGTTGATTTCTTAAATAAAAGAGACTAAATTTAAAAAATAGGAATTTCTTTACATCAGCAGTTTCAGTCATTGTTTGCAACATAGTAGTATCTTCAGTATCCTAATGTGATTTTTGTGAATTCTTAAAAAAAAATAAAGAGTAAATTTATTTAAACTAATAGTTTTGCCAGATGATATATGGAGACAAATGGGGGGAAAGGGGCTGTTGCTGAAAAATCAAATGCTGACCATACTTTGAAATTCCTAAAGAGCTAGGGATTCACTTGGGCACAAATTGAAGATGAAATTTGCCTGTTGCAAAAATAACTGATTATTCTTATCAACTGAGGTACAATTTGCAAGAGTTGTATCTTGGGTACTGGAAAGTATACACAGAGAATTAAGTTCACCATTCCTGCTTTGCTATTTTTTTCCTAGCTGTATCACTTTTAGCAAATTATTTAATTTCTCTATGCCTCAGTTTCTCCACTTATAAAATAGGATGTAATTCATACTTATCTTCCAAGATTATCACTAGCATTAGAGAGGGTGTAAAAAGCCCCCAGTGTGATGCAAGCACTTGCTCAATAGCAGTTCTTTTTATTAAGTTGCGAATACTCTTTTAAGACCAGGTGCAAGAATTAGAAAAATCACTTGGTAATCCTCTCATAGTCATTTTTTCAAACATGAATCATTGAAGTCTAAAATTTTTCTTAAAGATTTTTAAAAAACATGTAAATGAACAAAATACTTTCAAAATTAGTTCACTCCAAAGAATTCGTGTAAGATAACATTAAAATACTACACTTGTTACTTGGTCACAATTATTAATTACAATTCTTATGTAGCTTCAAATACCCATACAAGCACATAGTGTAAAAATCTGACCAGTTCAGCATAATCAGTATTAAATTATTTTACTTGTTAAGGCAAGATGAGACGAAGGCCAAAGATTTAAATGTTACTTTATTCATTTTTTCATGCAATTTCACATGCAAAAGTAAATTTGCCATGTGTATGGGAAATGGAACTAAAGAGAATGAATCATTAGGATCAAGGATAAGGAGGAAAATAATCAGGACATTTCTGCAAATATGTTCTGGCCACACTGAGCTGCATTTCTTAAAGGAAATAAAAGTCAAATTGCCCAAGGGACTGTTTTTCTTCCTGCAAATATCTATTCCTTGATGCATAAAATTCTTGATTTATGTTCTTGATGAAAATATTTTTTTCACAAGAATTGGATTTCCCTGACATCTGTTTAAATTTATTCTATATTCTCATGCTGGCTCAAATTCAGTCATTTACTTACATAATGCTTTGTGGCCATATACACATATAGAAGTATATGTAGGATTGGTAGTAAATTTTCCATCTTTACACAACGACCCTGCCCCAAAGTCATATCTGCTTTAGGGCTATAACTTAATGTTGAGGCTCTGCAAACACTATGTGACTGTAAATGAGGCAAAAATAAATTCCTTTTGTAAAAATGAAAACCAATACATCTCAGGAAAAAATAGAAATAAAGACATTCAGATGATGTAGAGAGTTTTGAGACACAGTCAAAATAGACTCTAGGGCCATATATTGGCAATAAATTAGCTACTGCTTGGCAATCTAATATGCCCACAAAAGTCCCCAAATATTTCTATGTATAAGTGAAGATTTCCTGTTGTAAGAAAAGAATATTTCTTCTTTTTATGAGTCTAATCATTTTCAATATGAAATACTACTTTTTAATCTAGGCAAATAGTTATCAAAATGTTGCCAGAAAATACACAGCAATTCGGAAGAAAACAAAAACTAGGTGGCCAAAATAGATTTGCTTAAATGGACAGATTGAAAAAATCTTCAGCAAGGAAAAAAATATCCCCACTGAGATTCTCATTGCAGAGGCACATTCTCCAAGATGTACCCTACGAGGTGCCGACAGGTAGACAGCATAATGTCTAGGCTAGAGAGCTGTCTTTTGAATGTTTACCTTACTAAATCTATTTAGATTATCTTGACTTTAATACATAAAAATCTATGCTATTCTTTTTAATGCTAAGAAAGCCTATCTTTTGTACACACTCCTTCAATATTAGGTAGACATGGGAAATTAGGACATATCTCTAATTTCACATCTCTTTTGGGGAATATAAAGGCCTATAATTGGATTCATGCAACCCAATAAATACAATGACTTGAGCCAACTCTCCCATATGGGATTTCAGGGGAAATAAAAGAAGACTGTTTATATACTAGAAACCAGGAAATAGAAAAGCAGGAAAATTGCTTCAATGTCTGAAGCTGAAATTTGGTGTTATAGTGTGACTGGCCCTATGACTGGCAGTGATTAATTTTAGAAAGAGGCAGAAACAGGTAAAGCTTCTTCATTTAAAAGGTATTCTATTTGTTACTGTAGAACTTTTATCCACAGTTTTTCCTTCGCTTTCTTCTCCTCAGAGATGGTGTCTTTGTAAGTGGGGATGGTGGTTTGTATGATCTTCTGTTGGAAGGCTTACAATGCTTTTGTTTAGTTCAAGAATCATGCCTGCTGAATTTGAGGTTGAATAGGACTCTGGGATTCTCCTGTATTCTTACATTTCTAAATTTAGAGACGTGAGATGAGGAACAAGTAGTGTTTTGTTCTTCTCTCTTCCTTTAAAATCAAATCCAGAGATTTATTTTGTTCCTTTAGTTATGTTTCCTTTGTTCTCCCATGTTCCTTGTAGCTTTGCTTTGGTGTTTCAGCAGCCACCTCTCCAGTCTATACAGACTAGTTCCAGCAGTCTTCACCAGTCAGCCTGGCTAGAGATTCTGGAAGCTTCTCAAACATTTTCACATATTTCACAACATGTGCACACTCCATTCTTCTTCATCTCTCCCTGGAGGAGAAGTCTGAGGGTTGTGTGCCTTCTTCTAATCTCACAAAGCTGTTTGGGGCAAGATAAAACTCCTGCTCTTTTATTCTAGGGCAGTGCACTGAAATGATGAGATCTTGAGTGCAAGGTGTCCGCTTCTCTTCTTTCCTCCTCAATGAGAAGCCTCAGGATTGTGCCCCTCTTAACAACAGTACAGGCCATTGAGAGTTGCCCACTCCTTTTTTCTGGAAGAGTGTAGTAGAATGCCAGGAAGCTGGATGCAAAATCCAAGTAAATCTTCTCACTTTCAAGTTTTTGATTTTAACACTCCTTTAGGTGGAATTAAATATTCATCTATTGTTAGAAAAAGAAAAGACAATAGTATACAGGTTTAAGACATACACACAAACATATTAAATTGCATTAGTACCTTTTTAAAAATATATTTTAACCCATTTCAAATAAATCATACTCTGATAATTTTGAAGATTTCTAGGTCTAATTTCTCTATTTCCCTAATTGTTGTCATTATAGCAAGTGAAGATTCTAATAGTCAAATAGCCGTTGTCAACTTGTCAAATTGGATTTTGTTTAAGAAAGTCTGGGAAATTCTCAGTTCTACATTTGGTGACAAGCCAGCTATTAGGGAGTCTTGGCTCAGAGGTTGAAATCTCAAGGGTTCAGAAATAAAGTGATAAAGAATTAAATATGAATAACATCATGTCTGGTAGACCTTTTCCTGGAAGGGTGACAGCTCAGAATCTTTGTTATAAAATTTTAAAGGCTTTGGGTTCTTATAGTTTAGGAGTTAAAAACCACTTTCTGTTCAAACTGTTATGTTTTCTAAGTGAAAATCCGTGGGGTGTTAGCTGAAACCTTTGTAGCTGGACTTGAAAGTTGGTGCAGGGGCAGGCTGAGTGGGAGGAATGGGATTTCCATAACATGTAGCTGGATTGCCCAGAACCAAACTGGTTCTTTCACTATTTAGAAGTTGTGAAAATGCTGCATCCTCAAATTTCAAATTTGTTGATTTCCTAACCCAATATTTATTGAACATACACTGTGTAGACAAGGACTGATATAGACATTGCATATACATCTGTTAACAAAAGACACAAAATCCCTACTGTTGTAAATCTTACATTCTAATGTGAAAAGAGAAGGAACAGACAAAAATCAATATAAATACATTTTATATGTAATGTATTTCTATAGATTTTATATATACATATAAAATGTGAAAGTAAAGAAAGAATAGAGAGTAGGAAGCTGTGGGTGTGCAGATATGCTGGGGGCAGTGGACATGGCTAAGCTAGAGTGGTCAAGGAGAATCTCCCGGCAAGGTATAATTGAGTAACAAGCTGAAGAAAGTAATGAAGTAAGCCATGTGATTATTTGAGAGAACATTCCAGGTTGAGGAACAAACAAAAGGGGGAGTCTGCATGGTGGCAGCAGTCTGAAGAGAAATGTGAGCAGGCAGGAGATGTTAGGAGACTGGGTCGAGGAGGTAACACCTTACGTGGGCCTTGTGTGTCATGGTGGGGGCCACTGCTTCTACCCAAGAATTTTGAGCAGAGGAGCTGGAGAATCTATTTATATCCTTACATTTAAAAAAAGATTGCTGTGGCTGCTGGGTTGATAATAGACTGTAAGTTACAGCTGAAGTCTCCTCTTCTGAAGTCCATATGGTTATTAATTTCTGTAGGTTTCAGGGAAGCCGGCCGCTGAGTAGTAGGTAGAGGGAAGACATAAATCCACTCATCTCACGTACACTATGGATTCTTCTGAGTTCATGAGACGTGAAAGCAAAGGTTCAGCTTAAGGTCGTTGACAGAGTTAGTGTTACTGCTCAGAAGGTTCTCCCCACAAATCACATGTGAAAACAGCACAGCAAGAAAGGGTGACAGGCTTTAGAATCAGGCAGACTTCCCTATAATCTTTTTCATCTACTAACTGTGATACCCTTGTCAAATTATCTCATCTGTGGAAATGCAGATGCTGTTGTCCATCTCATGGGACTATTGTAAAGACACACACATAAAATCACATGCTACGGCCCAGCCTAGTGACTGGCATAAAATGGAATGCAATAGATGTTAAATTTCTTTCCTTCTTTGTTAGCCTTTTGAAATCAATCATCTCTATACCTTTTCGCAGACTTAATGATCACAAGTAACTTAAATACCTGTTTTCAGAATGACTAAGATATATAATTTTAATTATAGATAATTTGGGTTATAAAGACAATTACCCTATGTGCTCAGTCTATGTGGAAGGATAGCTTAAGCAAAAAGCAAAAGCTGAGCAAAATTATTCTCAACCATAATTTATTACTATTAAACGTTAATGGACTAAACAGAGAAGGAATTTCGCTTACCTGTCTAACTAAGGAACCAGCAGTATTTGTTACTTAATAACTATACCTTCCCTGTATACATCCATGTTGGATTTGAACATTTGGAGCCAGTTCAAAAATGATCATTTTCTCCTCAAGGGAAGAATCCATTATCTTTCTGTATATTACTGCTCATTGTATAGTTTTCATGTATATTAGGAGAATGGTGGTGATCAAAGAGATGAGAAAAATTAATATGAGCAAAGACTCTTTGGATACTGTAAGAAATATTTTGAGATCTCAGGCCAGGTCCATTTTCTGCTGCTATAACAGAATACCACAGACAGAGTAATTTATAAAGAAGAAAATTTTATTTGGCTCATGGTTCTGCAGACTGAGAAGTCCAAGTGCATGGTGCCAGCATTTGGTGAGCGTTATTCCAAGGCAGAAGGGTGGAAGGTGGAGTGACAGCATGAGACAGAGAAGGAAGTGGGCTGAAATCATCCTTTTCATCAGGAATCTGCTCCTCTCCATAAATAACTCATTCTTGAGATAACAGCATTAATCCATTCATGAGGGTACTGCCCTCATGACCTAATCATCTCTTAAAGGTCCCACCTCTTGATATCATCACAATGACAATTAAATTTCAACATGAGTTTTGTCAGAAACATACAGACCTGATGTTCTCCATTCCTGCTGACATGGAGAAGAAATGTTACCTAGACATTTCTTATAAAAAAATTTCAAGGCTTCCACTGAGTACTTATCTAAGAACATGCACAAAGAAGGAGCTCCTATTTGAGGAATTCAATCTGCAAATACTGTTGTAGTCTTTCTGTGGGCAGGGAGAGAAGTTATTTAAAGCAAAAAAAAAAGTCAGATTTTTAAAATAGTCACAATGAAACATTATCTTGAATTATATGAATTATATGCTAAATCATGCTAAATCATATAATCATGAATTATATGCTAAAATGAAAAACATACATTCATTCACAAATATTTATTAAACATTTTCTAAGCACCAGAGATGTGACAGGGAATAAAATAGGCAAAATTCCCTGGTCTTGTGGAACTTATCTTCCAATCAAAGAAATAACAAAGTAAAATAAATGAACAAACTAAATATTAAGTTTGGTGATAATAAACACCATGGGAGAAAAAAGTCAAGCTGGGAGTTAATAGGGACTACCAGAAGCAGGGGTTTAATTTTAAATAGGGTGGCCAGAGTGGTCTTGTTGAGAAGATAAGACTGGAGCAAAGACTTGATGGAGATAAGTGAGTGAGTCGGGTAGATTTCTGATGGGAAGAGCAGTTCACATTGAGGAACAGGAAATGCCCAGACCCTGAGTGGGAAGTTTAAAGAACTGGAAGGCTATCTGTGTGATTAGAGCTGAATGAGAAAAGGGAAGAATCGAAGGGCATGAAGTCATAGAGGGAATGAGAAATGTGGAGGTGATAAAGATCATGTAGGTCTTATAAGTCATGATAAGGAGATGCGAAACCAATGAAGAGCTTGGAGAGTGATGGGATCCGGAATTTGCTTGCACAGAATGACCTGTGTGCTATGAAGAGGACTTTCTTACAGTGGGCAAGGATGGATGGAAACTTGGAGATTAATGGGGAGCTACTGCAGAAAGCAAGGCAAGAGCTGATGGTGGTCTGGACCAGAGTTGGATCACTGGAGGAGGAGAAAAGTCATTTTTATTATGGACATATTTAAAATGTAGAATTAATAGAATTTGTCAGTAGATTAGATTTGCATTGTTAGATAAAGAGAAAAATAAAATATGATGACAGAGGTTTTGGCACCTGGAGAAATGCATTTTAAGGAAAACAAGGAAGAGTGCAGGAAGAGCAGGTTTTGGATTCAAGAATTCAGTTTTTGGATATGTTAAGTCCGAGATGCTAAATGGACATGCCAACTGGACAGCTAGACATATGAGGCAGGAGGTCAGGAGATAAGTTGGTCTGATTTGGAGATATAAATTTTGGAGTTTTCAGCATAAAGATATTACCTAAAGTTATTAATATAAGACTTGATGAGATCACCAGATATGTGAGTGTAACTACTGACCATTACTTTATTGGGTAGATGAAAGGTCACTAGCAAAGGAGTCTGAAAATGAACAGCAAGTTAGGTAGGGAAAACCAGGAAAAAATGTGTTTCAAGGAGAAAAAAGGAAGTATAAAATACCTGTTATTCTGATTTCCCCCTAGAAACATTTATGTCTGTGTCATTCATCTGCTGCTAAAGAAAATCATTGAGAAAAGTAATATGAGAGATATTATGTATTCTGTTATGAAAATTCTCCAGTTTTTCCTATATAATATG
Source organism: Avahi laniger (assembly GCA_963575035.1). Taxonomy (NCBI): domain Eukaryota; kingdom Metazoa; phylum Chordata; class Mammalia; order Primates; family Indriidae; genus Avahi; species Avahi laniger. The sequence goes on from CAUYSK010018747.1 coordinate 9,784, forward strand.
CCAGATCATCTTAAGGCAAGGCTCACAAAAATATTTTATGTGGGATGCTAGTTTCCTCTTATGTAGAAAAGAAGAAAGAATTTCAGGTTTCAAACAAGTTTCATAAAACCAGGTTTTCTCATTTCAGAACTCATTGTAGCCTTATATGTTATTATATTTTATGACTCTCTAAGAAAATATAGTTTGGATGATATAGTATATGGTATCTCTCAAACTTATTTGATCAAGATTCTTTTGATCATAATGAAACATTGAGGGAAGCTAATTATCTTGACTGCAACTTTGTTTCCCTAAAACAATATCCTTGTATAACTTTTCTCTGGCTCCTTATAGGACTTCTTTTATAAAACTGGGCTTAAAACATTATGCTAGCTTTTCCTGTAAGAAATAGTTGTATAAATAATGACTTTGCTATTTTAAAGATACAACCACAGTTGAAGAAATTGATTAATCACTCAATATACTGTCTACAAAAACACTCATTAGGAAAGTCGTCTCAGAGACCAGAGCCATGAAAATGCTCCTTTTAGATTTCTGTCTGTGGAACTGTGATGGTCTATAAATAAAGATATTACATAAATAAAGATATTAAGTTAAATCGATATATTTATTTGTACCTATATAGCTTAGTATAAAGAATTGACTGTGATTACGAAGGCTGAAAAATTTTATGATCTTTCATCTGTCACCTGAAGACCTGGGGGAGCTGGCAGTGCAGTCCCAGTCTGAGTACAAAGGCCAGAAAACCAGGAGAGCCAATGGTATAAGTTCTAGTTAGAGAGTCGGAGAATAACAATGTCCCATCTTGAAAATAGCTGGGCAGAGAAAGTGAATTCTCCTATGTCAATGAAACATATTGAGGGGAGCTAATTAACTTGAATGCAATCTTGTTTCCTTAAAACAATAGCCTTGTATAATTTTCCTCTGGCTCTTCACAGCTGCAGTCCCCAACCCCTGGGCCATGGCTCAGTACTGGTCTGTGGCCAGTTAGGAACTGTGCCGCACAGCAAGAAGTAAGCAGTGAGCAACCGACAGAGTGAAGCTTCATGACCCAGCGAAGCTTCATCTGTATTTACAGCCACTCCCCATCACTCACATCACTGCCTGAGCTCCATCTCCTGTCAGATCAGTGGTGGCATTAGATTCTCAAAGGAGTGCAAACCCTACTGTAAACTGTGCATGCAAGATGTCTAGGTTGTACTCTCCCTATGAGAATCTAATGCCACTCTGGTCTGTAGAAAAAATTATCTTCCATGAAACCAGTCCCTGGTGCTAAAAAGATTGGGGACCACTGCCTTAGAGGACTCAAGTCTCCGATGGATTGGATGAAGGCCACCCACATTGGGGAGAGCCATCTTCTTTACTCAGTTTATTAATTCCAATGTTAATTTCATCAGTTACACCCTCACAGACACAACCAGAAAAATCTTTAACCAAATATTTGGGCACCTCAAGTCCCAGCTGACACATTAAATTAACCATCACAGGAGTCTAAATGGAAATCATACCTATATAAAGTTGGAAGATCAAATGTCTTTACCCTTAGTAATGTGATAAAATAGAAAAACCTCCCAGGTAAAGCTAATCAATTATCTCAAACCTTGCCTTTGAACAGAGCGGGGAAAATATGCTGTTGAGAAATTGGAACCATGAGTTGACCCTATGTGAATTTGTCGTAAAAAATCACATTATTTATTTGGCTTCCAGAAAACTTTAAACCAAAAATTAAATTAAAAATGACTATAAACTTAAGTATCCTAGAAGCTTGGCAGAAGCAAATACAAATTCTTTTGGGAGGAACCTACTTTTATCTCAGCTTTCAAAAAAATCCCACAAGTAAATTAAAAAAAAAATAAGTATTACAGTTCAAAGTAAAGAATCAGTAATCATATAAGGAAAGTTCAACAAAACCCAGAAAGACAACAGTCCTCAGAAACAGGCAAGAAAAGGACTTCAGATAAGGAAACTATTAGGCATAGGCTTAAAATGATTATGTTTAAAAAATAAAAAACCATGAAAATATGCAATGTAAGCAGGAAACTATAAAGAATTACCAGAGTAGGCAAAGAAACCAAATGAAATGTCAAGAAATGCTTGTACCATATATAGATATATAATTGAAATTAAAAACTCAAATTTAACCCAGAACATTAAACACAAAGGAAAAGGAAATTTGTGAACTACATAAGAGATATGAACCAGGAAAATGCAGCAAAATGAAATAGAGCACTGAAAAAAATATCAGTCAAGACACATAAGGAGGGAGTGAGATTGTATTAGTTATTTATTGATGTAATATAATATTAACACATTCTCTAGCAGCTTAAAACAACACACATTTATTATCTCAGTTTCCATGAGTCAAGAGTCCAAGCATTCCTTTATTGGGTTCTCTTCTCAGGATGTCACAAGACTGTAATCAAAGTGTCGGGTAGGCCTGTATTTCCACCTGAGGTTTGACTTGGGAATGGTCCATTCCCAAATTCACTCAGGCTTTTGGCAGAATTCAGTTCCCGGTGGTTGTAGGACTGAGGGCTCAAGTTTCTTGCTTGTTATTTATTGAAGGCTGCTCTCAATTCCCAGAGGCCTCATACAGTTCCTTGACACATGTGGTTAACAAACATGGTTGCAGGATTCCTCAGAATTAGGAATGGAGAAAGAGAAGGAGGCAGGAAGGGAGGGAAGGAAAGAAACACAGAGAGAGGGAGGCACTACAATCTTATGTACATAAAATCACCTAAAGCCTATCATATTTACCATACTGTATTGTTTAGAAGTAATTTACAGGATGCACTCACATTCAAGGAGACAGCATAATATAGTGGAATGATCTCCAAGGGGCAGGGGCCATGGGAGCCATCTTAAGAGTCTGGTCTGCTACAGAAATGGTCCAACAAACATCTATTTGGTATTCTAGAGGAAGAAAAAGAAAATTGGGAGTTGGACCCTAAAAAATTTCCAGAGTCAATTAAATATGCTAGAACTTAGATTTAGTGAGGCCAGTGAAATTGAAACAAGATAAGAACAACAACAAAACCCCAGCACCCACCACACCTCATCATATTTGATTTAAACTTCAGAACATCGATTCACAGAGAATATTTTTTAATTATTTAGAGAGAAACAAAGGGTTACTCGTGCAGAAATGATAGACTGATAACTGAATTCTCAACAAAAAGTCAAGCCAGAAGGCAATAAAAAAATAGTTGAGCAAAGGTTCTTAGAGACAAAGACTAACAACCTGTAATTCTACACTCAGCAAAAATATCTTTAAAGAATGTGGAAAATATAAAGACATTTTAGAGAACATAAACTAAGAAAGTTTTCTACCAGCATATTTTCATGAAAGAAATTATAAAGACTGTATAACTGCAGAAGAAAAATTATCTGAGATGGAAGATTGGAAATGCAAGAAAAAATGAAGAGCACGGAAGTGCTATTAATAAATATGTGAGTAAATTTAATCACATATTAAGTATATAAATTAACATTAGTAATGTCTTAGGGAACTTAAAAAGTAGAATAAAGATCTATGACAACAATATAAATTCTTGGTGATGAGAGTAAATGGTGAGAAGGCAGTTTTTTCAAATGGTGAGAAAGCAGTTCTTCTCAAATCATCTGTGATGAAGGAAGGACAAATTTTTAATTTTTCCAATACATGGCAGACCAATACTTTTATAAAATACAATGAAATTATTTACAAGAAAAATAAAATAAAAAGACATATACACACAAACTTTAGAAGAAAATAAATAATAATAATCATAATAGAATTAATAGTAAACACATAAAATCACTTAATTTGTTCCAGGTACTTTTTTGTGCTTTTAGTATATTGATTCATTTACTCTTAGAACAACCTTATATGGTATGTACTATTATTAACTAATTTTACAGATGAGGTTACTTTCTACAGGAAGGTTAGAAAATAAAGCAAATAAGCAAAAAGTAATATAAGAATAGACATTTACAATATGAAAAATCCAAAACAAAAAAGAACCAACAAAACTAAAAGTACACATTCTTTTTATTTTATTTTATTTTATTTCATTTTATTTCAGAATTTTATGGTGGTACATATGTTTTGGTTACATGATTTGCTTTTGTACAGTTTGAGTTGAAATTATAAGTGTGCCCTTCAGCTAATTAGTGTGTATTGTACACATTAGGTGTGAATTTACCCATCCCCTCCTCCTGACTCCCACCTATTTGATTTCCCTTGAATTTTACTTCCGCATGTGCACATAAGTGTTGATTGATTAGTTTCAATTTAGTATTGAGTACATGTGGTGTTTGTTTTTCCATTCTTGTAATACTTCACTAAGAAGAATGGCTTCCAGTTCCAACCAGTTTGTCACAAAAGATACTCGACTTCCATTTTTTTATGGCTGAGTAGTGCTCTGTGGTATACATATTCCACAATTTATTAATCCACTCATGTATTGATGGACACTTGGGTTGCTCCCACATCTTTGCAATTGTGAATTGTGCTGCTATAAACATTCTAGTGCAAGTGTCCTTTTTCTAAAATATCTTCCCCCCCCCCCTTGGTTAAATACCTAGTTAGTGGGATTGCTGCATCAAATGGTAGGTCTACTTTTAATTCTTTGAGGTATCTCCATACAACTTTCCATAGAGGTTGTACTAGTTTGCAGTCCCACCAACAGTGTATAAGTGTACCTTTTTCTCTGCATCCTTGCCAGCATCTGTTTCTTGGGGACTCTTTGATAAAAGCCATTCTCACTGAAGTTAGCTTATCTCATTGTAGTTTTGATTTGTATTTCCTTGATGATTCGAGATGTTGAGTATTTTTTCATGTGTTTGTTTGCCATTAGTCTATCTTCTTTTTAAAATTTTTTGTTCATGTCTTTTGTCCACTTTTTAATGGGGTCATTTGATCTTTTTTCTTGCTGATTTCCTTGTGTTTTTTGTAGATTCTGGTTATAAGCCCTTTATTGGATGTATAGCATGCAAACATTTTCTCCCATTTTGTAGGTTGTCTATTTGCTCTGTTGATTGTGTCCTTGGCTGTGCAGAAGTTTTTTAATTTGATGAGGTCCCATTCATTTATTTTTGTTGTTGCTGTGATTGCTTTTGGGGTCTTCTTCATAAATTCTTTGCCTGGGCCAATATATATTTTTAAATAAAACTAAGAAAATTGACAAACATCTGCTTAAATTGGTCTAAAGAAGAAGAAAGAAATGATGAATTAAATCAGAAATAAAAAAGAAGTACACAACTGCAAATATAATCAATGCTGAAAGGATAATAAAAAGGTATTAAGAAGAACACACAATAGTATGTAACTGTGAAAATATATAAATTATAACTGCCCACAATAACATAGATCTATCTTAGCAACATAATATCGATTAAAGGTGTAAGCTGCATTAGACTCTTTACAGAATGCTAACATTTTATCAAGTGCAAAAGCAAGCAAAATGAAATTATATATTATTTAGAGATATATACACACAAACATAAAATATAAAAAATAAAGCAAAGAAGTCATAAATAGAAAATTTCAGATCATGTTCACTTCTGGGGAAAGACAGGAAAGAACTAGAGGAGAAACACACAGACAGATGTAGTGTGACTTGCAATGTTCTAATTCTGTGTGTGGTGGAGTCTTAAGTGGTCATTTATTTTTACACTTCACAAATTACATAGACGTTTTATGCTTTATAAGTAAATATTTATATATAACAATATCGCATTAACTTTTTTTTAAAAAAAAGGTATTTGCTGTAAAATCAGAGACAAAAATTTTCACATATAAATTGATCTGTTATCTAAAGCATTTTAAACCTCAGTTCAACGAATTTTGTTCACCCTCTCCTCTCATTAGCAATTATCTATTGCGAAAAAGCCTATATTACCAACAAGACTGCTCAAAAAATCAACTAAACTCCAGAAAAGTAAGGGAATGTTTGGCTGAAGAAACTGTTGTGTTCTTTCCCTCAACCACTGATGACACTTGGGTCTGATGGGAACACTGGAAACGTGACGGGAAAGGGGTGGTGCCAGGTAACCAAGCGAAGCGTCCAAACTCATGCCAGCTTTGTATTTGTTCTGAAATCAGCATCGTCTGTGGGTAACGCTGAATGATTAGTCACAGAATTATATGGAACATTCTCTTTCCCTACATCATATTTCTTCTTTCCATCTTCAATGAGGACCTGTCTTTAATTGCATCAATAACTACAGCTCCTGCTCCAGGAAGGAAGATGAGAAGGCATCATTTAAGCTGTGATTTTAATCTTCTAGAAGTTGATTTGTTGTCACTGTACTAAGAAAATAAAAAGCAGACCTAATTCCTTGTCGGTTATAAGAACTATTAGCTAGTTCTGACTGGGAACAAATACGTCACTGTAAGGGCATTTAAACCTACACCGAACCAAAATGTTTTAGGGTTTTCTTTGTTGTTGTTTCAGAGGCACTTGATTGTCCATAGCTAATTACAGTATAAAATCTTGCAAGATGAAATGCTTTCAAGTGTAAATTGTCTGATTTTTTTCTTTTTTTTTTAATTTCAGCATAATACGGGGGTACAGATGTTTAGGTTACGTGTGTTGCCCTTGCCCCGCCTCCCCTCCTCAGTCCAAGTTTCAAATATGTCCATCCTATTGCGTGATGCGCATTGCACTCTTTATGTATGCATATACCCGTCCCCTCCTCCCTCCTCCCTCCTCCCCCCTCCCCCCTTAAATTGTCTGATTTTATTTCAATTATAAAGTAGTAGTGAATTTAAGAAAACATGGAAGCATTCATTTTTAAGGAAGCAGTAACCTGAAGTGTAACATACATACAGAAAAATGCACATGTGCTATTAATAAGGGTGCAGTGATACATTTTCATAAAGTGAACATAATGGGAGCCCAGATTAAGAAACAGAATGTTCAGAGCTCAAGAAGTCTACTCATGTTCCTACTCCATTTTTTCCCCTGGAATTTTTTGTTCTAAAACATTTGGAAAATATAGAAAATCATCAAGGAAAAGAGAGAAAGAAAAAAAAAAATCTCTAATTTCACTACCCAGAGATAACTACTGATATCACTGGTGTTTATCCTCCTATTGTTTTTCAGAGTTGAGATTTGCTTTCTTTTTTTATAGTTTTTCTAAGTTTGAGAATCTTGATAAAGTTTTGCTCCCCTGCCCTTCTGTTTCAGTTTCAGTCTTTACCATTGTGTTAAAATTGATTTTAATGCTTTTTGGAGTACGTAAATTTGGAGTCCAAAATAATTTACCAGCTAATAAGGAAAATTGACATAAGTTCATACTAAAATATTCTGCCCACAGATGCCTGAAATTTCCTGCTTAGAAATTCATTTCTTATTTTAGTATTAACTTCCCTCTTTAAAATGTTATTATTGTTTACATAATATTTAGGACCTTACTTTGAATGAAAAACCAGGTGAGGTTACCCCAATGCAAGTGATCTACCGACAGAAGAGGTGTACAGAGCTAAGGGAACCTGGTGGGAAGAGTAGGGTGAAGCTATAGGACAGGGAAGAGAGATGAGAACATCGAGGGCATGGATGAGAATCTTAGCAACAACTTCCCCTACTTCTCCATTTTTGTTGGCACCAGGTCAGGGTATTTTCTTCTTCCCTCTATTACCTTTCTTCACCTTTTGTGGCATTATCCATGTATGTTTCTCTATCCTCTATTCCCTCTTTTCTTTCTCCATCTAGTCAGAACTATTCTTGGTAAAGCACTTTCCTGGAAAGGAAACAGGAAATTACTTCAGTGTGAACTAAAGAGATTAAGTATTATACTTTTGCAAGACAATGCACAGTAGAAGAGATCAGATAAACTGGCTGTAGGCCACACACTTTAGAACAGGATATAATAAGATCATCCTCTGATATTGATATTGGTGTAATACTTTGATCACATTGTAAAGTGACTCTTATTTTTAAAAATAATCTAAAATTATATTCATCAAGATTTCTAGATTAGAAGTGTTTCTGCCAGAGTCCCTGAGAAAAGTGTGCACTCAGAAGAGGGAGCTGAGAAGAGATAAATGAAGACCCATTTACAGAGGGGGATGGAGGTAGAAGAGCCCACAAGGGGTGGAGAGAAGAGCAAGGACCAGCAGAAGTTATTTACCACTGCTAGGCCTGAAAAGGAAAGGGGAGTCAAGGAGGTTATGGAACTCAGAGACAGTTTTGGGCCATGGAAGAAGAAAGCTAAACCTGTAGAATGCAGCTATGACCATAATCCAGGCCAGGCAGAGAGGGAATGGGGAGAACAAATAGCCCAACTGCTCTCTCTTCTCACCTTCTGATCTCCTGCCGGTACCTCCCATTGATCAAATCAAACCAGAAGCCTGTGATGAGTTCATAGAGGTCATCCTTCCTGGGAGCACAACAGAGAATGGTTGCCTGGAAGAAAGATGACAAATGCAGTTAGCCAGTATAAGCAATCTCAGTAGTTTGATTTTTCCTTCTATTCTATCAGCGTTATAAAGTTCTAAAGTTAGTTTTGTTTTTTAATAGTTGTTACCAAATCTTTAGAACAGTGGTGCTTAACTAAGATGTGCACTTGAGATTCACATGTGGAGATATAAAATATTATACATTTCTGACATTCTTCCTTCAGAGATTTTAAACAAGGGTCAGTAATCTGGATTTTGAAAAAGTCCTTCAGGTGATTTGGATGTTCATCCCAGGTTAAGAACCTTAGATCTGGAAGCACCAAAGGATCCATGTCAACTGTAAAGCCTTCTCCTGCAGTAATTTAGCCATATCTTAAACTGCTAGAATACTCCCTATATTAGTCATAGTCCATTGAGAAAAACACAAACCACCCTATATCTTTCAAACCAAAGGAAATTAAGATAAAGAAGGAGTTATACGGGTCATAGAAGAATGAGAAGGCAAATGGGGTGATAAGGCAACCTAGAGATTTGCAAGGCAGAATGCCACTACCACATCTGGGTTTGGAGTGTCAATGGAAGAATCCAAGATCATTTATCTGGAACTAGAACTATGGTATAGGAACCAGGCTATCAAGAGAAGGGCTGCTGGAGTTATGGAGAAGACATAGCTGCTTCCAGGGACCCCACAGGAAGGAGAGAAAGACAGAGTAGGAATACTCCGGATTTTCCTCTTCAGTTGTCCTTTACTCCTCTGTTAACTTCTTCACTTGGATGAACTTAATAGGAACCTAGAAGGTAAGGGAAGCCATCTTTACTAATCAGGTTTTACAGAGAAACAGAACCAATAGGAGATATATGTCTACATTTTTACATATATGTATCTATAGCTATATCTATCTAAATATATATAAAACTAGAGATTGGCTCATTCAGTTATGGAGACTGAGAAGTCCCACAATCTGCCATATGAAAGCTGGGGGCCCAGGAAAGCTGGTGATGTAGTTCCAGCTCAAACTCAAAGGCTTCAGAACCAAGAAAGCTGATGGTGTAAGTCCCAATCTGAGCTGATGTGCAAGGGTAAGAAAAGATTGATGTCCTAGCTCAACACAGAGAAAATTTATACTTTCTCTGTTCCTTTTTTTCTATTCAGGCCCTAAATGGATTGGATGATGTCCACCCATCTTGAAGAGAGCAAATCTTTTTTCTGTCTACCAATAGAATGCTTATCTCTTCCAGACACACCCTTTCAGACACACCTAAACAATGTTTTACCAGCTATCTGGGCATCCCTTAGCCCAGTCAAGTTGATGCATAAAGTTAACCATCATTCTAACAAACAAAACGGGAGGAGGAAGGTCAAAAAATAGATTTGAAAGCAAACAGATATTTGATCAGCATACTCATCATCAATTTTGAGGGTCTGTTTTGTGAAAATCCCAGGACAGTAGGTAAGAACTGTCCTCCAAACTAAGAGGTCAACTGAGAGACCAAAGAATGACTCTGACAAATCCAGCTTGGTGAGTTAGATGAGTTTATTAGAGGTTACTTACTGGGGCACTTGCTCATGGGCAGCACAGAAATTTCTTCCATAGGAGCTTCTTGCCAACAAAATCTGCATCTGCCCACCCTGTAGCATTGCTTTAAATCTCTTCCCAATGAGTAATGCAAAGTTCTTACATTGTATCTTTGCTTGTTCACAGTGAAAAAAATCACCCAGGTGCAGTATAATCATCATACACTGTCATGCAATGCATGTTATGTTAATATTACAATTTTCCACTAGGAGGGGATTTTAGTATTACAATTAGCTAAAGGGCACCATAGGACATCCAAAGCAGCTTTAAAGCAGTCAGGGCCAGTCTGTGCTGGCTGTTTCAAGGCAAGAAAGTGCTGAGGCATCCAAGACTGCTGGGCACTTTTCCTAGGACCAGTAGTTGTCTTGGTACCTGCCTAGTCTACTTTGTAACAATTTGGTTGAGTATTCCAGGCTAGCACAATGTTTTTGTTATGTGGTGGGGAACTTGCATTCTTCCCTCAGGATCCTAATGAGCGCTATTTCAACTGGAAGAGTCTCTCTGAGGCAGCTCTATCTCACTGTCATCTTGAATTTGATCATTTTAAGGGAGTTGGCCCTCCAAAGACTCTCATCTTGAGTCCCTATCAAGGAAGAGAGGATTATTGACCAATCAGTATTTGAACAAGACTATTGAGCATAATTTTATTTTGTACCAGTAAAATTCACAGGAGAATTGGATCAGGAAAAATGGCTTTTAACCAAGGCCATGAATGAAGCAAGTGTTTTGTAGATTCAAATTTTTGAGGAACAAATTACTTGGAGTGGAGACAGTCCTTGTGCTTTAGACTGTGTGTATCCTGGGGTGAAGTGTGAGAAGCATGTTTGCTTCCCATATGCCCTCATCCCATATTCCCCAAGAAGTCTAGATGTCAACCGTTAATACTTATGAAGTAATACTGGAGAATTAAGAATGCTTTAGACCCCTTGCACGACCATTAACGATTCCGATGGAAAGGTCCAAAGTGAGATTAAAGTTGAGCCTTGAGTATGGGGGTCAGGAAGTTGCTTCCGGCCTATTAAATATTTCTATTTAATAGTCACTTTTGTTTTCTTTTCTATTTGGCAGAGGGGAAGAGTTAGTTGAAGTTTAGCTTCGATCATTTCATCATTACCAGGCAGAAAAGTGCTAAATCTCATTATGCTGCTTACAGAGGCTCTCGTATCGAAGATCTTTGGCAATCTTGCAAAAACAGAACTGAATCAAAACACCAGAGTTCTCTAGAAACACTGATTCTTGGGCTCCTCTGCAAAATGATCTACCTTCTGCTGGGAGATATCATATTTTGGGTGTTTAATTCTGAGCTCTGTGGAGGAAACTAAAATATAAACGCTCCCTCGGTAAGAGAATCTTTTAAGAAAGTACTTGATCTTTAAAAAGTACCCTTCTCCTGTTCTTGCCACATTACATACATAAAGTACAATGAGCTATACTGAAGCAGTCCTGCAAGTGGAGGATTCCAAAAAGTCATAGGTTAATTGTTTATGATTCTTTTAATAAATATTAGTATTAGTATTCTTAGGATTGCAGGATGTAAGTAGGCTCCTTTGAAAAAGCTGATGGCTAGCTTATGAAAATTAAATTTAACAATCTCTTAAAGTATCTCCCACATTCAAGGCATTGTGTCCAGTCTTAAAGTTGAACAAGATAAAGCTCTTGCCCCTAAGGAGCCTACACCAAATGGGTGGGGGGTTGGGGGGGGAGATAAATACATTTTAAAAAAACCTAATGCAGTACAGAGCAAAATTTAATATTCCCTTCCATGACAGGGACCCAGAGTTCCTCTGGTTGAAAATTTCAAAAATGGGAGAAAGCACATTCAGCTCATATGACTGAGGAGATGGTAGTTGAGATTTGACAGTTTGATAGAATTTGACTGGAGGAGGTGAGGGATAGAGGTTATGCCAGGCCACAGGAGAAGCAGAAATGAGAAAGAATCAGATGTTCTTGGAGCAAAGAGTGGGTCTGTGTGGCTGGAGTGTAGGAAATGCAAAAGTTTAGGTGAGCGGGAACAGGGGGAAGGAAAATTTGATGGGGAAGGCTTTGGATGTCAGGTTGAGGAAGTTATCATCTATAATTCATTAGAATGGGGAGTCACTAAAGGCTTTATCATAGTGACATCTTGGGAAGATGAATCTGGCAGCATTTTCAAGTGTGAATTGGAGGAAGGACGCCCATTTAGGGGGCCAATGTGAAAGTCTGGGCTTGAGATAATGAGGCCCAGAACTAATGTAGTAAAAATGGGAATGAAGAAAAGAGGTATTGCAGAGGAAGAACCACATGACTTAACAGCTGATGGGCTAGAGCAGGAGGCAAGATTAATTTTCAGGGATCAGTTGGGTGAGTAAAAGAGTACTGCTGCCATTAAGATAAATGGGGAAGTAAATGCAAGAGCATGATGATTTTGATTTGGGCGTTGAAATTGAGGTGAAATTATAGTAGGACATCCACCATAGTTAGCATGCAGATAGGTGGAAGGACACCTGCCTTTAGGAGAGTGGTCAAGACTATAGATATATAACACATTTGGGACTCATCTGAATAGATATGATGGTTGATGCTGCCAGTGGATGAGATCCATTTGAAAAAGTGTATGTAGAGAGAAAGAGGAGGATGTAAGAGCTTCTAGGGGTAAAAAAATCTACATTTATAAGGTGCAAAGAGGAAGAGGACTCAACAAAGTATTTAGAGAAGAAGTCAAATAGGGGGGAGGAGAACAAGTGGAGTACAGAGTCACAATTGAACTCAAATCAATTCAGTGGAACAAAACTGTTTATCAAGCAGCTACCAATAAGACAACATGTTAGGTGCTGGGAAAATCCCGACAAGTAAGCCAAATCTTTCCTTGCCTTCATATATGTTGTAGTTTAGTAGGAGAAAATGACAATTACAATTGCAATTATAATGCAGTATGACGAATACTCTGTTGATTACTAGAGCCATGTGTCTTTATCTTTCTATGACTCAGTATTATTGTCTAAAACATGGAAATAGTAATAGTGCCTATTGCATCGGATTGTTGGAAAGAGGTAATACATGTAAGGCACTTTGAACAGTGCCAGGCACACGGAAACTGCTCAATAAATCTTAGCTCCCTTTTCTTTTATTATTTTCATCATCTTATTATTGCTATGATAAAGGAAATATAGGGTTCATATAGGATGGCTATGTGGTCATGGAAGGATCCCAAAGTATGAATGTTCAACTGGGAATGGGAGCAAAGAGGGCATGGGAATTGCTCTAATTAGAAAAAAATATCACGTGAAAAGGAGAGAGATGCTGTAGTGCATCCTTTAAACCAAGGGAGCAAAATTGCAAAAAAGAAGTGGGAAACAGGATTAAATCCCACAAGGACTTTAAGGATGCTGAAGACAGAGAGAGATCTTTGGGTTTATTGAAGTGACTTTATGAAGTCACTGTGTTATGGGCTCAATTGTGCCTTCCGCTCAAATTCATATGTTGAAGCTCTAACCACCAATATCTCAGAAGGTGACTATTTGGAGATAGGACCTTTAAAGAGATAATTAAGTTAAAATAAGCCCATTAGAGTGGGCCCTAATCCAATCTGAGTAGTGTTCATATAAGAAGAGGAAATTTGGACACACAAAAAGAGACATCAAGGATGTGCTTGCACAGAGGAACAATCATGTGAACACAGCAAGGAATACGTGTGGAGAGAGGCCTCAGAAGAAATCAAGTCTGCCAACACCTGGATCTTGGAATTCTAGCTTCCGGAACTGTGAGAAAATAAATGATATTGCTGTTTAAACCACCTAATCTGTGCTACATTGTTATGACAGCCCCAGCAAACTAATACACGTTGTTACATTCAAAGAGAGTGGATAAGCAATGCAATGGGGTTAATGACGAGGGGATGAAGAGAAAATAAAAGCAACTGGAAAAGTAACGGATTTTTAAGAGAATAATAATGTACCTTATCTTTGCCCCCAGGAGATTTGATTCATGTGGGTATAGCTTCTTCTAAATGACTTTCAGAGTTATTCGTTTTTTAGTCTTGTTAATTCATTTTTGTAATAAAAGACTTTAAAAATGTACCTCAACTTTATGGATAAATTACTTTACCTGTCCTTGACTGTAATAGCTGAATCCATCTTGTGACCATAGTGCATTTTCTTTTATAATGACATTATCAGCAGTTCCAAAGTTGAAAATGTCACGGTTTCCCTAGAGTCAGGAAGATTTCTATTTTTGGAGCATGGAGGGAGGAGCGAGCATGGGGAAGAGATATAAAAGCGTTGGGGGAAGGCTTTGTTTCCTTTTAAAATAATGTTTTTATCTAGAGTTCCAATTCCTAAATTGTAGGAATAAGGCTGCTTACATACACATTGTACTGAGGCTCAAAAAAGATTTAGCTATATCATTTAGCACTGTTAAGCGTGCAGGGCAAGAATTCAGATTTTAAAATAATTAAATGTTTAACTTGATTTCATACCATCCTACAAAATGAAGCCTCTTCTCATTTGTGGAAAACTTAGTGTTTCCCTGGTCTTGCCTGATGTTCTCATTTTTATCATCAGGATTTTTGTCATGTTCTATCTATAGCTGGAATAGCATTACATCACTACTCCAAAATATTCTTCTGAATTCTACTCATCTTTTAAGATCTGCTCAAGTCCTTCCTCCCCTAATGAGGATTTCTCTGTATACTCTAATCAAAAGGAGTCTGTTTTCCATAGTCTCCCATAGCGCTTACATTCTGTTCCACCGGAACTGGATGAAAACCATAACATTTGAACTTGGACAGGCTCAGATTCAAATTTTAGATCTTCCATTTGACAGCCATTTAAGTTTGGGTAAATTGGTTAATTGATTAATTTTTCTGAACCTTCATCTTTTTTTTTCTCTTGTGAAAGTAAATTGGTAATAAGATTGTATCAATGATAAAATAAGATTATGGATTTGAAGTGCATGGCAAATAGTTGATGACCAGGAGTCTGTGCTCTCTCAGTCAGAAGGCAAAGAAATTTGCTCAAATTAATTTAAGTAAAAAGAAGGCTATCCTGAGGACACAAGGACGTCACCAAAGAATCCAGGAAAGGCTGAACAACCAGGCTGCAGATTTGGTGCAAACAGGTAATCTCAAATGCCAGCCACTTTCCATTTTTGTCTCTCTAATCCACGGCTTCCTCTTTTGTTTCTGCATAGCTACCCTTATCTCTCACAGCCATGTCGGGTACAATATGAAAGAAGCAGGTAAATTTGAATATTGTGCCCAGAGTTGGTGTCAGGTTCCCAGGAGCTGTGGATGCTGCCACTGGGATTCTGAAGAGCCTCTTGTTCCTGTTCGGAAGAACAGGATGCACAGTTCATAATAAGCTACTCAAATCCTTAATGCTTGTAACCAAAGATGATTATGAAACACCCAGAAAAAAAACTAGAATATAGTACAAGTTTAAAATGAGCTATCAAGTATAAAAGAGATTGAAGATAGCAGAATGTGGTAGTATAAATAAAACATGTAATAATATTAAAATGGTAATTTCGTACATGAAAACATTACATCAGAATAACACTGTGACAATGCCTGGCCGCATCTGAAATGATTTTCTTTTGATAGAACGGAAGAAAGTACCGTAAATCACAAAATGCCTAGGCCAAGTAATTGAACATATTTGACTAGTGCATTTGCAAAACCAAATAATTATAAGAATAATAACTTCCAGTCTTGTCGTATTTATAGTTTTCCCCCTTTTCTCCCCTTAATTTTAAATCTCAATTACTCTGCCAAGAATGGAGCTATATACAATAGCTAAGTTTGTTCTGTGGAATTTGAACTGAGTTCTCTTATGTTTGTGTGGAAATTCCATAGATATATTCTAGGGGATGCAGCCAAAATGGTAGAGTTGGTTGAAAGAAGTTTAAAAAAGTTTGCATTCTGCTCTATGCTTTCAGCTAAGGAGAGAAGATGAAAGGGTAAGTTTTTCAAAGCATCCCCAATCTTTTGCTTCCTGTTTTTAGTATGGGTCAAAGAGGGCACATTCTCCCAGGCCTGGGTTGGGTGTAGAGAAAGCAGTGCCAGGTAGAGGTGTTTTGAATGGAAGGAAAGTGATGTGCAGAGACTGTGGAAGTCAGCAATCACCTAAAAAACTAAACTACATGTGTATGTTAGAAGAAATAGAGAGAAATAAAGCTGTTTTGAGACCTGAGAATCAGAGATAGAGTAGCCACAATGCAGCTCTCTTTCTCCATTTTCCTTTCTTTTTAAAATATCCATGAAATTTTGTCAGGAAATAATAGGAGGACCTTGTTTATGTTAGGAAATAATATTTCTCAATGCTTAGATTCTACCAATAGAAAAATAGAAACTGGTAGTTGTTTCAGATGGTATTAAATTACAAATTCCTTGTTTGTTTTACTTTGTGGGATAAGTAAAGAAGAAAGATTTTCAAGTACATTAGAAATGGACAGCCAGCCAGATATACAATTATGTAATTAGATTTAAAGTATACTTCATTCATCCCTTCAACAGATATCTGTTGAATACTTACTATACGCCAAGCAATTATACGTTTCCTTAAAACCCAGGCTGTTCACAGGACTTTGGTATTCATGTGTACTGAGTGGAGTCGATGGCTTACCCGGACATCTTTTTGATAACATAATGTGTGAAATATTTAACCCATGATGAGCAATTGCTTGAGCTATTAGGCACTTCTATAAATTGACATGACATGTTGGTCATATTTTGGAGAATTCTTTTTCATAACATATTTTTCAGGTTAAATTTTGCTAATAGATTTCTGTAGTCAATAGTACATGAATCTTACTGATCACTGCAGGAAATTAAATTTAAAAAATAGGCCAGGCGCGGTGGCTCATGCCTGTAATCTTAGCACTCTGGGAGGCCGAGGCGGGTGGATTGTTTGAGCTCAGGAGTTCAAGACCAGCCTGAGCAAGAGTGAGACCCCGTCTCTACTAAAAATAGAAAGAAATTAATCGGGCAACTAAAAATATACAGAAAAATTTAGCCGGGCATGGTGGCGCATGCCTGTAGTCCCAGCTACTCGGGAGGCTGAGGCAGTAGGATCGCTTGAGCCCAGGAGTTTGAGGTTGCTGTGAGCTAGACTGATGCCATGGCACTCTAGCCCGGGCAACAGAGTGAGGTTCTGTCTCAAAAAAAATAAAAATAAAAAAAAATAGAGTTTTCAGAACATTATTGGATTTATTGGATGAATTATTGTTCTTGTATCTTAAAAAGTTTCTTGATTTTTGTCTTTCTTCTTGTAGTTTTCTATACATGCCACTCTAATGCTGGAGACAGTTCCTTTAGAATAAAGAATAAAGGAAATCAGACTGATCTCAGAGTCTTAAGAGTGATTATGTGAAAAAGAAAGAAAAAAGTCTATCATTCAAAGGCAGCTAATATAGGAACCAGATAGCCTGAGTTCTAATCCCAACTCTGGGATCTAACTAGTTGGACTGTTTTCATTAAGGCATATTTCCTTCCTATACTTCTTTTTTTTTTTTTTTTTTTTTTTTTTAGACAGAGTCTCACTCTGTTGCCCTGGCTAGAGTGAGTGCCGTGGCGTCAGCCTAGCTCACAGCAACCTCAGACTCCTGGGCTCAAGCAATCCTACTGCCTTAGCCTCCCGAGTAGCTGGGACCACAGGCATGCGCCACCATGCCCAGCTAATTTTTTTTTTATATATTTTTAGCTGTCCAATTAATTTCTTTCTATTTTTGGCAGAGATGGGGGTCTCGCTCTTGCTCAGGCTGGTTTCGAACTCCTGAGCTCAAATAATCCGCCCGCCTCGGCCTCCCAGAGTGCTAGGATTACAGGCGTGAGCCACCGCGCCAGGCCCCTTCCTATACTTCTTCATCTATTGGTTGCTAACATTTATTGAATCCTTACTGTCTTCCAGGTACTGTCTTAAGTTAGATTTTTTCACATGCTATCTCCTTTTATTAGTTCAACAATCTAAATTTACACGATGATTATTCCCACTTTACAGATGAGGAAACTGAGGCACAAAGAAACTAAGTAATTTGCCCCAGCATGCACAGTGAGTAAGTAGCAGAGCTGGTATTCGGATTTAGGCAGTTTGCTCATCACTGTACAGTGCTGCTTCCCTACAATGTCTTTTATTAAATCACTCGACTGAATATCCAATAAGTTAAAATATTCCAAGATTTTAATTTTTCCTTTTTCAGTTTTAGGTTATTTAAAAATTGTAAACATAATACTTAGTCAGCTACATAGAAGTATATAAAGTTAAAAGTAAGATATAGTCATGCTCTGCATAACACCACTTCGGGCAATGATAGACCACATGTACAACAGTGGTCCCATAAATTATATCATATTTTTACTTTAGCTTTTCTATGTTTAGGTATGTTCAGATATACAAATATTTACTGTTGTATGTTACAACTGCCTACAATATTCAGTACAATAACCTGCTGTGCAGGTTTGTAGCCTAGGAGCAATAGGCTATACCGTATAGCCTAGGTGTGTAAGTAGGCTATACCATCTATTAATAGGTTTGTGTAAATATACTCTGTGATGTTCACACAATAACGAAAGCACCTAATGATGCAATTCTCAGAACACATCCCTGTTGTTAATGACCCATGACTATACTTTACTCTTTAATACTATCCGCCTACAAGTAATGACTGTTAACAGATTGCTCTGTATCCCTCCAAAGATTTTTCCATGTTCATATAACATGTATTTTTTAAAGCAAAAGTGGAATATAGGGTAAGTATTGCTCCACATCTTCTTTTTTAAATGTAACAATTTATGATATACATCTTCTACATCAGTAAGTATAAATTTGTCACATTTTTAAAAGAACTGCCTAATGTTCCATTTTATATATATATAGTTGACTCTTGAACAACATGGGTTTGAACAGTGTGGGTCCACTTATACATAGATTTTTTTTCAATAAGTTCTTGGAAAACTTCATGGAGATTTGTGCCAATGTGATAAAATTTACATAGCCTAGAAATATGGAAAAAGGTATGTAATGAATACATAAAATATATTTAGATATTAGTGTCTTTTATCATTTGCCAGGAAGTACACAGGAATTTATTATAAAAAGTTAACATTTATCAAAACTTACCTACATACTTACAGACCCCACATGTTACCATTTGCATTTGAAAGAAATATAAACAAATATAAAGATGCATAATTAAACAATAACTACACAAAATTAACTGTAGTACATTACTGTACTACTGTAATAATTTTGTAGCCACCTCCTGTTGCTATTGTGGTAAGCTCAAGTGTTGCAAGTATCCACTTAAAGTGTCATATGATGCTAATCATCTCTGTGTGAGCAGTTCATCTCTCCAATAAATTGCCTATCACAGTAAAAAGTGATCCCTTGCTGCTCAGGTATATTTTTCTTCATGTTTAGTGTGATACCATAAACATTGCCGGATGATGAGGAAGAAGTCAGAGAAGAAGCAGTGCCAGAAGACAAATTGACATTAGACAATCCGCAGAAGTGTTCTGATTATTCAGGACTGCTTTCGACTTCTTTTACCACGTGGACTCTTCTATGATATGGGCACTGAAACTAAAGCAGACAGTGGAAGAACGATTGGTATTGTAGAGCAGTGGTTCCTAAGCTTTTTGGCATCAGGGACCAGTTTCATGGAAGATAATTTTTCCATGGTCGGTGGGGTTTGGGGATGGTTTTGGGATGATTCAAGCGCATTACATTTATAGTGCTGTCAAACCTCTTTGTTAATTATAATCTGTATTTGCAGCTGCTCCCCAGCGCTAGCATCACTGCCTCAGCTCCACCTCAGATCATGAGGCATTAGATTCTCATAAGGAGCGTATAACCTAGATCCCTCACATGTGCATTTTATAGTAGGGTTCGTGCCCCTGTGAGAATCTAATGCCGCTGATCTGACAGGAGGTGGAGCTTATGCAGTCATGTAAGTGACGGGGAGCGGCTGTAAATACAGATGAAGTTTTGTTCCCTGGCTCACAGCTCACCTCCAGCTGTGTAGCCTGGTTCCTAACAGGCCACAACCAACACAGTCCATGGCCTGGGGGTTGGGGACCTCAGCTGTATAGAAACATTTTTAGATAAATAAAAAAGCAAAAACATCAGACAGAAATTACAATGTATTTTCAAATGTTACAAATAAAATGTTACATAAAAAATGTTACACATCCTGCCTCCCTCTTCACCTCTTTCACGCCTTCTATCTCTGCCCCCCAGAGACAGCAAGACCAACCCTTCTTTTTCTCCTCCGCAGTCTACTCAATGGGAAGACAGGAGGATGAAGACTTTTATGATGATTCACTTCCACTTAATGAATAGTGTGTATATATTTCTCTTCCTTATGATTTTCTTCACATTTTCTTTTCCCTAGCTTACTTTATTGTAAGAATACAGTATATTATAAAATAACATGCAAAATATGTGCTAATTGACTATTATCAGTAAGGCTTCTGGTCAATAGTACGCTATTAGCAGTTAAGTTTTTGGGGAGTCAAAAATTACATGCGCATTTTTGAGTACACAGGGGTCAGCCCCTTTAACCCCTGTGTTGTTCAAGTGTCAACTGTACAATAATTTATTTAACCATGCTTTTATTAATATTCATTTATTTTGTTCACAAATTTTCATTATTTCAACACTGTAGCAATGATACGCTCTATACATATATCTTGGTGTACATGTGCCTGCATTTCTATAGAATAGATTGGTAGAAGTAATATACTTTTGAAAACTATGAAGGGTAATATTAAAGAGTTATTCATGATTAACTTACTTTTTCATAGGATTGGCCTACTGCATTCTAAAAATAATACTACAAAGAATGAATAATTTAATATTAATAGTTTATTATATAATGCCCCCCACTCCAATAGAAGAGGTAGCAGAATTCACAAGAACATTAAACCTGACCATGCTTAAGGGAAGGACCCCTCATGGCAGGGCATCTCCTTGTTCACAGAAGGGTAAGGAAGCCCATTTGTGAGTACAACCAAGATGAGTTTAGTTATAAAGCTCCCTATAACTTGGATCATTTTAAATCAATTTTGGAAGATATCAATGCTGATTATAGATTATCTTTCACTGTAGGTATTTGAAAGCAGATAAAATTTCATTATTTGTTCAACTGAGAAGCAAAAGCTGACTCCAGTAGGTCCTCTCTCTGCCTTTTATTGCAGTAAATGACCTTAAGGACAGTGACATTCTCTATAATTCTGCATCAGTAAAATTCAGCATCATCTTTATATAAGGTGGGATATTGGGAAACTGTAGCACAATTAGTTCATCTTGCTTTTGAAATAGTTTTCAACACTTTTCACCACATTAAATTGTAAAGACTCTCTTTCTCTCTCTCTCTCTCTTTTTTGAATGAGGTTGTTACACAAATTTGAAATAGCTTAAAATGCCTACCAAGGAGAAATTCATGTCAGAAGGAAAAATGTCAGAGAGATTCCTCTTTTTATGCCTTTAAAAAATATATTAATTATTTAATTAATATAAAAATTCCTGCATGCTTTAAAAGGGAAATTATTGAATATAATCTTCTCTTGTTTGGTAGCTACTTAACATATTACAATTAATTAAAAAATAAGCATGACATAGATTTGAGATCTTTTTATTAGTTTCGTGGTCTTGGGCAAACCATTTAACCTCTCTGGCCTCAGTTTCCTCAGTTGTAAGATAGGAATAATCAGGATTTTTCCCCACTTTTCCAGGTTGTTTTGAGAATGAAAACATGTATATAAAAGAGTGTGAAACATTTTAAGTGCTTATAAAAGTAGTTAAAAATTTATAGCAGACACTGTCAGTCATCTATCCAGCAATAATTCTTCTCTCATTCCATTTATGTATTAAATTTAATTTTACCCACTGGGGCTATGGGCTTCAAGGGTACCTGGGTCTCTCTTCAGCCCAGGTAATGAATCTTGATAGTCCTAAGGCAATTTATTCATTCTACTTGTCTATGATGGGTGTAAAATAGGCAAGTTAATCTCTCCTGGTCAGGAGACTTCAGGGAAAGTCTGTTAGGGACTTTTTGGAAAAGAGAAGAGGCCTAAGTCAGGAACATTCCTGTTTTCTGCCTGTGGAGGTTGTATTGTGAGGATGGCTGCCCCAGAGGTAGTGAAGTTCTCTTGCAACCAAGAAGCCCAAGGACAAAAACCACAGAAGATGACAGAGCTCTGACATGCATTGTGGAATTAACTGACTCTGGGGCTTCCCTATATCTGAACTTCTTGTTAAGCGACTTTCAAATGTTCTTATTTTTTGAGAAGATTTTACTTTTGTTTTTGGTTAATAGTTAACTGGGGACATTCTTGTTGATGAGTAATTATCAGGTTAAAGTAGTTCCTTAAATTCAAAAGCCATACTTACTTGTCTCTTGAAGCTATTTTGCTGAGCCAAAGTGAAAGTTTGAATTATTATCCAGTAAATTCAGATAGTGTAGAGTACATCTAAATAATTCAGGCTTCAAAGTCTTCTTTGAGCAACAGCAGTATATGTCAGGGAAAAAGTCAGGGCCCTAAACTTCCTGGATTTTTTTTTTCCTTTGACTGTGTAGATAAGTTGAGAATGTTATAAAGATAAAAAGTGAGAACAAGGTATAATTTTTTTTTATTTCAGCATATTATGGGGTACAAATGTTTAGGTTATGTATGTTGTCCTTGCCCCCCTAAGGTATAATTTTTTTCAAAGTTGTTACTATAAGAAACACACCTCACAGAGTGAGGGAAGAAAAACCTCATAGCCATGAAATATGCATGAATTGTTTTAAATAGTGATGAGCTGATGGAGACCAGTTAGCCTTTCTTTAAAAGTTCAGAATTTCCAAATATAAACAATTTAACTTTATTGCATTTTAGTCTTTTGAGAAGAGAATTCTATATTTATGATATATAATTTGAAATATGTAATTTAAACTTTTAAGTTTATATTTTGGTTTTAAAGAGATGTCTTTGTTTTGGCTGTCATTGTCATATCATTGGTATGTGAAATTATAATCTTTTTCATGAAAGAAGTTAACTAGACAGTCACAAATTCATAGGACTCTTATGAAAGTATATTTGACTCAGTTAACCAAAGATATTATGGAATTTTAGACAGACTTTTAATATTAAATATTAGTTTAATCAAGGATAGCATTTTCTAAAAGGCATGATATTTTATAATATAATAATTTAATTATTCATAATTAACATGAATCTCAAATAATATATCAAATGCCATACTAAATAATATGATTTGTCATTTTCCCAATATTGTACACTAATATTTCAAAGACAATTTATACTGACAACAATGATTCTGAAATCTGTAATATCAGAAAAATCAGAGAGGTAATTATTGAGTACAGTGCTTATGAGTGTGGCCTTTGAAGTCATGCAATTCTGGATTCAAATCCCTGCTCTGTCACTTACTATGACATTTTAGACAAATCATACACCACCCCATCCCCAGCCTTAGTGTCTTCGTCTATAAAATTGGAGACAGGAGGGGTGTATACTAACATTCATGACAATAACATAAAAGGTTTGAAGATCAAATGAAATGGAATGATTTATGTAAAGTACTTAGCAGGGTGGATGGCCTATTAGAAGTGTCTAGCACATTCAAGTTATTGTAGACAAAAACTCGTTTTTTTTTCCCTTTGGAGACAGGTTCTCTCTCTGTTGTCCAGGCTAGAGTGCAGTAGTGTGATCATAGCTCACTGCAGGCTTGACCTCCTGGGCCCAAGTGATCCTCCTGCCTCAGCCTCCTGAGTAGCTAGCTAGGACTATAGGTTCTTGCCACCACACCTGGCTAACTTTAAAAAGATTTTATAAAGCCGTGGTCTCACTATGTTGCCCAGGCTAGAGTGCTTTGGTGTTAGCCTAGCTCACAGCAACTTCAAACTTCTGGGCTCAAGCGATTCTCCTGCCTCAGCCTCCCAAGTAGCTGGGACTACAGGTGTGCACCACCACGCCAGCTAAATTTTTTTTATTTTATTTTTAGTTGGCCAGCTAATTTTTTCTATTTTCAGTAGAGACAGGGTCTCACTCTTGCTCAGGCTGGTCTCAAACTCCTGAGTTCAGGAGATCTTCCTGCCTTGGCCTCCCAGAGTGCTAAGATTACAGGCACGAGCCACCACGCCTGGCCTCTAGGAAAACCTTGATGTAATATATATGATGCGGTATTAAGTTATCTTCATTGTTTCTACCAGAGAGTTATGCTTGCCCTTAACAGATGTCTTGACATTTATATACATGTGTTCTACCTAATTATTACTTGTCCATATTTTCTAGTTGTGCATCAGAGATCTACTATGCTTTTACTTACTATCTACTCTTTTTCCCCCATGAAGAATACAGTTTAATTCTACATCGAATCAAATCCATATTGTGATTAAAAAGCTGAATAAGAGGATTGTCCCACAATCTAGAGTCCTAGTTTTCTCTTTTCTTTCAGACAATCCTTCTCCACTTCCAATCTCTGGACTGATTTTCTAGCTTATGTCTTTCTCAGTCTTTTAGTGCTTTGATTTGTTAAATGCCAGGAATCAGGCACTTTTCTTTCTTTTTTGCCCTGAGTGTCTGTCTCTCTCCAAAAGCCCTATATTTTAATCATCGTGATTGCTTAGTTTAGTTTTGTACCTAGGAGGAGAGAAAGTCAGGGAATATATGAATGTTCCGCATAGTAAAGGCAAAACAAGGTAATGGCAATATTTTCCTATTCCTCGAGTTCTTTAATCTCCATTCCTATACCATTTTTCTTTTCTATTCTGTAAACATCCAGGCTCTGCCTTGTGTCTTTCCCTTATCTAGTATATATCATTTTCTATATAATAAACAACTTCAAAATCTCAGTTAATACCAACAAATCTTTATTTTTCTCACTCACGGATCGATTGGTGAACTCAGCTTAAATTCAGCCTGCATAGGGAGTCCAGGTCTGCTCCATGTGTCTCCCATTCTTCTTGGATGGGGCATGTTACTCTCACAGTAGACAGCAGAGATGCAAAAACTCAAGCCAAATCCTGCAAACAAGCCTAAAGTCGCTGCTTGCATCACACATGCTACCATCCATTGGCCAAAGCAATTCACATGGCCAAGACCAACATCAGTAAGGCAGGAAAATATATTCTACTTACCTGGTAGGAGATACTGCAATTCACACGACAAAGGGAGGGGATGTACAATTTTGTAATAAGGTGTGAGGGAAGAATTAGAGGCAATAATCTAGTCTACCACATCACCCATCCTCTCTCAGTGCACTGTAGCACCTCTCTTATCTCATGTGGTCAGAATCCAAGGCAAGCTAAGGGAGAATAGAAGAAAGTTTCTATTTTCCTATATAGTACAAGTCCATTTACACTGAACTTAGAGAAGAGAGGAAGTGGATGACAATATGTCATGATGTCTGCCAAAAACATTCAGGCCATATTTTACAGGCACTCTCTTTACCCTTGTAGACAAAATGCTTTGTGTGCATCTTAAATATATAAACATAACTTTTATTAAATACTTACTCTATGGCAAGCACAGTGTCAGTTCTTTGTGAGTTTCATCTTTTAAAATTCCTATAAAAATCCTATGGGGTTTGTAGATAAAACAACCAAAAATTTAGAAAGATTAAATTAGTTTCCAAAAACGTAAGAAAAGATTAATTATTCTGTAGCCCTGGCAACAAGTAGTCAACAGAACTGGTTTTAAACCCAGTTACTTTATCAACAACTGTTGCAGTGAACAAGCTTTTATAAACCAACTACTCAGGGCTAGCCCTTTGCTTCTGAAAGTTAGCCAATCAGGACTCACTCCAATAAACACATCTCTGAGTTTTAACCAATCAACAACAGTCTCTTTCCCCAGTAATCAGGTTTCTACAGATAATATTAACTGCTTTGCACCTCTAAAGTGTCCTTGAACTGCATGCTTTCCCAAAATCCTACTGAAGACCAGTAGAGCCTATGTCTGACCCACTCTTTCTGGCTGTAGTAAGCAACGCATTCAGCTTTGTGTTTTTATTTCAAATATTGTGTGATGGTTTCATTGTCCTTACCAAAGTTCACATGGCTGGCAAATGGTAGAGTTAACTGAAAAACATAGTTCCATCTGATTTCATCCTAAACTCCTACCCAGCATGATCTACTAATGTCTTTCTTCGTTTTATAACAATGAGTGTCAGTTCCCTAGAAAGTTTAGCCTCTCTGGTAGTACTTCAACTCTTGGATGGTTATTTAACTTTGCCTTTCTTATTTATCCAACTAACTTGTAAGTGCGGTTGAATCCAACACAATTTCACCTTCTCAGTGGTGACTAATTTATCAATTATTCATGTATTACTTTTAAATATATTCCATGGAGTGTTTAATATTTTAAAATACTAAACACTCCATTGAATAGTAATACTGATGACATTAAGACATTTTAGCCCTCAAGGGCTGGGAGCCTAACTGACAGAAAACAGAAGAGACAGAAAACAGTGTTTCAGTGTGAAATGTGTGATCAGATATATAATGTACAGTAGGACCTGTGAGAGAAGAGTTCCTAGGTCTCACTTTGGCATGTGGGCACTCATGAAACTGCCAAATGGCAGATATTTGTGTATTAGTTCTTTGGAACAAGCAGTTTTTTTCAGAGTCAAGAAAAATGTCCTCAAATTTGCTAAGACTCTTCAAAAGTCAAACACTGAATCAGGAATTGCACTAACACAAACCTGAGTTGTTTAGGAGGAGGCCCCATGATAAATATGTACTTTATAAAATGGTAAAAATTATATATAAGAGAATGCCATTTTCTGTATCTATTGCCCTAAAATTTTCGTTTTTATTTTTCTTACCAAGTACAGTGATAGTTGTCTAATATGAAGTATTGCACATTTCAGATAGTTGATGCAAAAGATTGTAAAAATATGAAAAAAATCTTAACGATATTTAGTAAAACAGGATCTTACTTAATAAGGAGGCAGATAGTCACAATGATCGTCAGTTCTACTTACACTGATTCCTTTTTATTTTTGACGCAAAGCTATTTTTCTGGATTACTTCCTACTTCTTTTCTTTGGTACTCATCAGTTTTTGAAACATGATGTAATCACTAAAATGATAGTTTTGTACACAAGGAAAAAGATATCTAGTTTATAAAGAGGATGTCAGTGTTTTAGTCACAGAAGCAATGTTTTTATTTAGTCCTAATTGATGACTGGGCACAGCCTTAGATTTTAGCAAGATTTTTCTTGTTTTTCCCATACAACTTTGACCTCGGCTGATAAGTTTCCTGGCTGAGCCAAGAACTCAGAGCCACTACATGATAGTCATTTCTGCTGCAGAGAGAACTGATCTTCTCGTGTCTGTTAGAGATGCACCGGTTTGATGTGAGGCAATGTATAATATCTGCTCAGTTACAATGATTGTGGCCCTCACACAACTTTTGGTTCCCTAACTAGACATTTATTCTTGCATTCTGAATCTACATTTCCTTCTCTTAATCCAGAATGTGCCTATTAACAAGTCTAGCATTCATTTCAGAAGCTGACTCATCACTGGTATCAGATAAAACTATTTCTACACTATCAAAAAGAATGACAATAGCTATAGTTTATTGATCACGTCTTAAGTTGCTTTAAAGACCTCATTGTACTTAATCCTCACAAAACCCCTGAACAGGAAGTATTATAATCTTCCCCATTTTACAGACTACAAATCTAAGATTTAGAAAAATAAATTAATTGTTCCAAGTTCTCAGCACTATGAAGTTGGCAAAGTCAGGTTTCCCATCTGGGTCTTCTAGATGCCAAAGTCCTATTCTTTATGTAGTGCCACCTCACAAGTATTAGAGACTGATAAGAGATGTTTGTAGTTTGACTGGAACAATAACAGAAACCTCCTAGAGAAAGATATTCTTGTTCAAGCAAAAACTTTCCTAAAGTTTCTCACGGAAGACCACATAGAAAAGTTTCCTGCTCACAAGAAGGGCAGGCTAGTTGTGTTCAGAATAGTAGATGTTACGCTAGGAGTAGGAAGAAGAGCTCACGGATATGTGCAGCCCCTTCCCTGTGTGACCCTCTGTTTACCTCCCTCTTTGTGTCAGTAATCGAGGGAACTGTAGAATCACAATGCACAGAATGATGGAACATTACTGTTGGGAGTGATCTTACAGGTGATTCACTCTAAACCCTTCCCAGAAGAGAGGAAGAAACTGACCTGGGAATAAAGTGACTTAAAGTCACCCAGCCAGGAAGTAGGTGGTGGAGTCAGAACTCAAGTCTTCCCCTCTCTCCTTTTCTCTCTCTTTCTCTTTCTTCCTCCCTTCCTACCTTCTTTTCTTTCTTCTTTCCTTCCTTTCTACCTTCCTTCCTCTCTCCTGCCTTCCCTTACTCCCTGCCTTCCTTTCTTCCTCCACTCTCCCCCTACGTCCTATGTTTTCAGTGTCTATTATTTGCCCGTCCCTGAGTACTGGGAATACAGCAGAGTAAACACACTGGAAGAAAACCTGCCATGATGGAGTTTACACTTTAGTGGGGAGAGACATATAACAAACAAACAAACCAGTAAAATTTATACTACAACAGATGATGATAAGAGCTATGGAGAAAAACACGGCAGGGAAGTATAATAAGGAGAGAAAGAGGAGGGAGTGATGCTACTTGAGTAAGTTCTTTGTAAGGTAGCCGACCATGAAGAGAATTCCAGACAGAGCAGCGACAGCGTGGGGGAGCACGCTTGTACTTGGGCTGTTTGAGGAACAGCAAGAAGGCCGGCGTGGCTGAGAATAGTGAACGAGGGCAAAGCCACAGGATGCTGTCTCATCTACCAGTCAGCGCCTTCAGATCAACCTCGTTGCCTCTTTTCAAGAGGCTGGTTTATGATGGGTCTGACTAATATCTTCTTTATGGCCTTGACTAATGCCAGAGACCTTCCAACTAGAGATACGCAATGGAGTGTAAAATGCGTCTGACCAGGAGTCAGACTACCCAGATGCAAGTCCTGCCATAATTAGCTAGGTCATCTGACTTGTTGAAGCTTCCTTTTCCTTCTCCGCAAAATGAGGATGATGTGAGCTATTTCCCAGGGTTTTTATGAGGATTGAAGAAGATAACAAAGATAACATACCTGAAAGCAATTTGCAAGTGGATAGTCTGAGGAATTGAAGTCAGTCAGTCCACAAGTGTTTTTTTGATCATGTTTAGTGTGAATGTGGGGCTTGTCCCTTCGGATGTCCAGGGAGCTGCTGCTCCATCTCTGTCTGGAAGCTGTACACGGGGACTCCACAATTGTGGAGGAAAATAAGAAAAAGGAAAGATGCTCCTCTTTATCTTTGTACCATGACCTTAGACTTTATTCCTCACCGGCCAGCACCAGAATGTGGGAGACGGTTATGACCAAGTGTGGTCCTCAGCTAACCCTCTGATAAAATGCAGTCTATATTCTTCACTGTCAGGGCAAGAGCAATGTGACAGATGGCGTGACTGCAGGTGTTCCGAAGAAACAGTATTACTAGATGTGAAATTTACAGTGTAGACGTTTTCTGAAGTTTCAAATGTATGGGTATTGACATGCTAGTGCCTCACAGCCATCTATCATGGCAACCTCCTAACCCGTCCATGGAATTCTTTCCATAGAATTTTAAAATAAAAGTCAATTATTGGGGAAAACTATCAGGAACCTGAAACTTTTTGTACCTACAAAAATTGTTCCTCTTTTAATCTAGTTGCCAAATACACTATTTATAGAACATCTATTACGTGAAGAGTGCTGTATTCTTAAGAAAACTATATGTAGTTAGAGTCAGAAAAACTGGTTTGCTGTGTGATCTTAGGGAGTTTCATCTCTAAAATGGGAATAATAAAAACTGCTTCAGAGAGTTGTTATAAACATTAGTGATATATTTTAAAAGGGTCTGGCACATAGTGCTATATAATTATGATCAATATATATGTCTTAAGTACTTTTATCATCTTTTTAAGAGAAGGCAAATGGTTCTCTATTTATATAAAGTTTCCCTTAAAATATATGTGTGTACATTTTGGTAAATAACATAACCTTTCTGATTTCTTGCAGATTGTTTGGTGAACATATACTTATCTGTTAAGACATTGCCCATCTCTCTGGAAAAAACTAACCTAGGCATTGTGCTTTCATAGCACTTGTTACATGTTCAGTTAAGCATTTATCATGTTGTCATTTAATTATGCATTTATCTTCCCTATCAGGCCATGCCAATGTTAGAGACTTTGCATTTTTATTTATTTTTTTACTATTATAGCCAATCTCCAAAATAGAAACCATCTGACACATAGCAGACCCTCAAATATTTTTTCTTTCAAATCTTAGTGTGGTGTCCAATTACTTCCTATGACTTGCCTCAAAATGCTTGGCCCTTGTGGTTCATCACTTTCTACCCCAGGACCCTTGCAGTAGAGATGCCACATGCACTTCTATAATATGTCCTGCACTTTTACTCTTGTTCCCGTCCCCACAAAGCAGACTCTGTGACTACTGTCCCTGTTGCCTAGTCCACGCTCATTGTAACCCCCACCCCTACACAAGCATGCATATACTTGACTAACTCCTACCTGTCTGCAATAAAGAACTTGGACTCCATCTTCTCCAGCCTGTCTCTTGCTTAGGACTTTCTGTTAAGGGGGCCTCTTACATATTGTCATTTGTACCCTCTGCATATAACAATAATTAATATTTCAGGCATGTCCTAAGCACTTCCCTAAACTAGCTCATTTAATTCTAACAATGACCTTATGAATTAGCAACTTTTAGTAGCATCAGTTTGTGGATGAAATCCAGAGACTCTGTCAGAGAGGCTGAATAACTTCCCCACATGGCAAATGGTAAACCAGAATTCAAACCCAGACTGTCTGGAGTGGCCAGACCCCCCATGGAGAGTTGACACATTCTTTTATATTGACAGGTACAACATATGTTAATTCAGTGTTTCTAATACACCAATTTCCTTTGCAAGTTGTTTTGTCTCATTCATGTACTTCCTGTAATATTATGTACTTAATGTTTTTATTGAAATCAATTTAGGTTTTGAAAAATGTACACACATATATTTTTAAAGGAAGATTTATATAAATAAAAAACCATTGGTCTTCTCTTAAAAAGAGGATGAAAGTACTTATGTCATATAAACCACCAATCATCTCACACATCATGAGTAACACACATACTAAGATTTGGAAAACTTTGCATTATCTCATTAGATTGTTACATCAGCATTTTCATTATTTTATAGGTCAGGCAAGCAAAGCTAGGAGAAATTAAGTTGGTGTTTAAGGTCACACTGTTGCTCACAGACAGAGCTGGCACCAGTACCCAGTTTCTCTGTTCTACCTTGGTATTTATTATGGGCCACGAGGAGGCAACTGCTACGAAGGGCACTGAAAATGAAAAACCTGAAGCGCAGTAGGTAGAAGTGTCCTCCCAGTGTGACCAGGGAGCAATGCAGGTGGTGGTACTGGGACCTGGCTAGACAGAGAGGCCCTGGGCTACTTAAATATCCTAGATGACTGCCAATGTGGAAGACCTCTGGAAAGGCAGGTTGATACTGGAGTCTGTGGACTCCCATCCACCCATCGCTGGCCACTTAGATGCAATCCTGACCTGAAACAAAAAGAAGGACTAGAAATAATTTTTAGTCTGGAAGGCTCCTGGAAGCCCCCAGTATAGCCTGGATCTATTTACCCAAAAACTTTTATCTCCTAACAGAAAGTGTTTCTGAGGGAGAAATCTTTGGGATTAGACCAGGGGATCAAGCCTCTGCATGAGCCTCGTCAACTGCTGGTCCTCCAGATTTTTTTTCCCATAGATGGGATTCGAGAATCCCGTCTGGTGACATCACACCTATCAACTTGGTAGGGCACAAGAGTTGTGGGATAGCTTCAGTCTGGGATAGGGTGAATGAGATTTCAGGAAGTTCCCGAGGGAGTCCAAGTTCTAGGAACAATGCTAAAAATCACATATCAAGGGAGAATTAAGTGACATATTCCTTAGAATTAAACATCTACTATTTAATTAAGTATGCAGTAGGTACTAAATAAATGCTTATTAGGAAATATGGCAGTATTTGAAGTCCTTTCCACAATAGCAGATTGTATATTGGATTGAACCTATTCTTTTAGAGGTATTAATGGCTCAGTATTGGTAATTTTATATATTTGAACCTAATACTTGGGTGGAAAATATGAGTTGGGCACCATGGACTTCTGTCAAAGCTCCGTAACAAAGGCATTATACTGGATCAAGCTATATAACTTTTCTAGGTCTCAGTTTCTTCATCTCTTTGATAATTGAGATTGGAATGAACTGTTGGTTACAACTTAAAAAATTTGATTAATTAAAATTGGAAAACTAATGATTACTTACAAACTTAGCAAAAAGATTTCAAAATATGGTACCCAGAGGAAACAATTTTTGTTGGTTAATTTTTTATTTTGAGGTAATTTAGACTCATATGCAGCTGTAATAAATTATAATATAGAGCTGCGGTCCCCAACCCCTGGGCTGCAGCCCAGTACCAGTCCACGGCCTGTTAGGAACTGGCCCTGCATCACTGCCTGAGCTCCGTGTGCCACCTGGCACCCCCCATGGAAAAACTGTCTTCCATAAAACTTAGGAACCAGGCTGTATAGCGGGTGAGTGGCGGGAAGAGTGAGCAAGGCTTCATCTGTATTTACAACTGCTCCCCATAGCTCACATCATCTCTCCAGTCCTGCATGCCGCCCCCCACCACGCCCCCATCCCTGGAAAGATTGTCTCCCATGAAACTGGTCCCTGGTGCCAAAAGGTAGGGGACCACTGAAAGAGAGATCCTATGTGCACCTTACCCAGTTTCCCACAGTAGTAACATCTTGCAGTATTATGATATAATATCAAAATCTGGCCATTGACATTGATGTAGCCAAGCACAAAAATTGCCATCACAAGGATCCCTCTTGTTGCTCTTATATAACCACACCTACTTCCCCCCACCGCCACTCACTCTTTAGCTCTCAGCAACTATTAATCTGTTCTGCATCTCAATAGTTTTTTCATTTCAAGAATGTTACATAAGTGGAATCTTATAGTATGTGATCTTTTGGGATTGGCTTTTTTCACTCAGCACAATTTTCTAAAGATTCATTCAGGTTATTGCATAGATAAATTTGTTACTTTCATTTCTGATTAGTATTCCATAGTGTGGATGGATACAGTTTGTTCAACCATTCACCAATAGAAGCACAGCTGGGTTATTACAAGGGTTTGGCTATTACGAATAAAACTGCATAAGCATTTGTGTACAGGTTTTTGTGTGAACATGACTTCATTTCTTTTGGATAAATGCCCAGGAGTGCAATTCCTGAATTGTATGGTAGTTACATATTCAGTTTTTAAAGAAATTGCCAAACTCTTTTCCAAAATGGCTGCAACATTTACATTCCCACCAGCAATGTATGAATGATCCATTTTTTTCTATATCTTTACCAACATGTGTTGTTGTCATCACAATTTTTATTTTAGTCATTCTGATAGAGGTGAAATAATATCTCATTTTGATTTCAATTTGTCTGGCTTTGGTATAAGGGCAATATTAGTTTTATAAAATGAATTGGGAAGTATTCTCTTCTGTTTTATTTTCTGAAAGATATTTAGTATTAAACCTTCCTTAAACTTTTGGTATAATTCTTCACTGCCAATCATCTGGGTCTAGAGATTTTTGGGGGATTGTTAAATTATGAATTCAGTTTTCCTAATAGTTTGATGACTATTCTAATGATCCACAGTCATGTGCTTCAAGAAGACATTTTGGTCAATGATGGACCACATATATGACAGTAGTTCCGTAAGATGGAGATGAAAAATTCCATCACCTAGTGATGCCGTGGCTGTCATAACATTGTAGTGCAATGCATTACCTTTTCTATGTTTCGGTATGCATATACTTCCCATGTGTTATGATTGTATACAGTATTCAGTATAGTAACATACTGTACATGTTTATAGTCTAGGAGCAATAGGCTATACTATATAGCCTAGGTATGTAGTAGGTTGTACTGTCCAGGTTTGTATAAGTACACATAGTTTGCACAATGACAAAATCGCCTAACGATGCATTTCTTAGAACAAATTCACTTGTTAAGCAATGAATGACTGTATTTCATATTGGGTGGGTTGGGGTAGTTTGTGTTTTTTGAGGAGTGGTCCATTTAGTCAAAGTTCTCAAATTTATGAGTGTAGAGCAGTTTGTAGTACTCCATATTATCCTTTTGATTCTATAAGGCCTAGAGGCATATCCCATTTCATTCCTGATACTTATAATTTGTGTCTTCTCTCTTTTTTCCTTTGTCAACTGGCAAGAAGTTTGCCAATTTAATTGATTTTTGTCAAAAACCATCTCTTCATTTCATTCAATGTTCTCTATTGTTTTCTTGTTTTTAATTTCATTGAGTCCTGCTCTTATTTTGTTTTTTCTTCCTTCTGCTTGCTTTGAGTTTATTTCATCTTTGTTTTTAGGTTCTTGAGGTGAAGTTTGCATTATTTATTTGAGGCTTTCTCTCTTTTCTAATGCATGTATTTAGTAATATAAATTATCCTCTCAGCATGGTTCAGCTGTGTCCCCAAAATTTTGATGTGTTATATTTTCAGTTTTAAATTTTCTTTGAGATTTCCTATTTGACACATGGGTTTTGAAGTGTCGCCTTCTCTTATTGTATGCAACAATGAACCATTTCCTGATTGGATTGTGACCTGCAACAAAAAGTGGATTTTATAAGAACCAGTGACAATCAGCTTGGTGGCTGAACTGGGAAGAAGCTCCAAAGCACTTCCCAAAGCCAAACAAACATGCACCAAAAAAAGGTCACGGTCTCTGTTTGGTGGTCTGCTGCCGGTCTGATTCACTACAGCTTTCTGAATCCTGATGAAACCATTATATCTGAGAAGTATGCTCAGCAAATCGATGAAATGCACTGAAAACTGGAACACTGGCATTGGTCAACAGAAAGGGCCCAATTCTTCTCCACAACAACACCCGACTGCACGTCACACAACCAATGCTTCAAAAGTTGAATGAAATGGGCTATGAAGTTTTGCCTCATTCACCATATTCACCTGACCTCTTGCCAACTGACTACCACTTCTTCAAGCATCTTGACAACTTTTTGCAGGGAAAATCCTTCTACAACCAGCAGGATGCAGAAAATACTTTCCAAGACTCCTTTGAATCCTGAGGCACGGACTTTTATGTTACAGGAATAAGCAAACTTATTTCTAGTTGGCAAAAACGTGTTGATTGTAATGGTTTCTATTTTGATTAATAAAGATGTGTTTGAGCCTAGTTATAATGATTTAAAATTCATGGTCTGAAACCGCAATTACTTTTGCACCAGCATATACATTCTTTGTCAACTATTCTATAAATGCTGATTAGATTCTTTGGTTTACTGTGTTGTTGAATTGTTGAAAATCTTTGTTGACTTTCTGTCTAGTTGTTCTATCAACTGTTGAGATGTTGAATTTTACAACTACAATTATGGATTGGTCTATTTCTCCTTTAAGTTCTGTCAGTTTGTGCTTCTTGTTGGGTTGAACTTTTTATCAATATATAATGTCCTTCCTTGTCTCTGGTAATTTTCTTTACTCTGAAATCTACTTTATCTGATAATTGTAGCTACTCTCGTTTTCCTGTGATTAATGTTTACAGAATATGTTTTTCCTCCCATTCTTTTACTTTTAACTTGACTACGTTGTTATATGTTGTCTATATTCTCATAGACAGCATAGAGTTGGGTGATGGTTTTAATCCACCTTGTCTTTTAATTGGTGTATTTTGATCACTTATGTATGTATAATTGTTGTTATACCAGGGCTTACATCTGCCATTTTAGTTTTTGTTTTCTGTCTGTTCTCACTGTTTCCCATTCTCTGTTTTCTTTGTCCTGACTGTAGTGCATTACTTGAATGGTTTTTAGAATTCCATCTTGATTTATCTGTAGTGTCTTCAAATGTATCTCATTGTAAAGCTTTCTGTGTTTCCCCTATGTGTTACATCTATTTATATAGCTTATAACAGTTACCGATGTCATCATTATACCAGTTTGAGTGAAGTATAGAAACCTTACCATCCTTTATATTTTCCCATTTATAATTGTCTAACATTTATTTTCTATATATTCACATCAGATAGTATTATAATTTTTGCTTCAAGTGTCAAACATAATTTGGAAAACTCAAGAGAATAAGGAAAATCTACCATATTTACCCATATTGTTGCTTACTATGTCCTTTTTTCCTGACTTCCAAAGTGCTTTTATTATTTTCTGTTTATTTAGAGAAATTGTTTTAGGCATTCTTTTAGGGTATATCTTCTGGGGACAAACTCATAGTTTTTATTCATCAGAGAATGTCTTGATTTGTCCTTCATTCCTGAAGGATAGTTTCCCTAGGTTTAGAATTCTGAGTTGACACTTTGCTTTCATCACCCTGGTTTCTAATGAGAAATTTGTTGTCATTGTAATTGTTTCTTTCCTGTAGGGAAGATGTCACTTTTTTCTGGCTGCTTTCAAGACTTTTTTCTTTGCTTAGTGTTCAGAAGTTTAATTATGATGTGTCTTAGCTTTAATTTTTTTGGATTTTCCCTATTTGGATTTATTCAGTTTCTTGAGTTTATAGGTTTGTGTTCCTTGCTAAATTTGGTATGTTTTCAGCTATCACTTCTTCAGCCCTGCCTTTTTTTACCTCTCCTTTTGGGGCTCCAATAACACAAAAATTAGATTTTTTTAAAATAGTCTGACAGGTCTCTAGGCTCTGTAATTTTTTTTTAAATTTTAGTATATTTTCTCTGTGTTGTTCAGATTAGGCAATTACTCTTTTTCTATATCCTAGTATCCTTGTTTGCAGATACTTTGCTTTGTTCTCTCCATTCTGCTATTGAGTGCATTCACTGAGCTTTGTATTTCAGCTATTGCATTTTTCAATTCTAAAATTTCCATTCTTCTTTATACCTTTTATTTCTTTGCTGAGACTTTATGCTTTTTCATTTGTTTCAAATGTATTCATAATTACTTACTAATACATCTTTATCTCACTGCTTTAAAGCTTTTGTCAGATAATTCTACCTTCTCTGTATCTTGGTGTTGGCATCTAGTGAGGGTCTTTTTCATTCAGTTTGAGGTCTTTTTGTTTTTTGGTGCCACAAATGATTTTCTATTGGAAACTAAACATTTCTATATTATGCTCTG
Organism: Avahi laniger; assembly: GCA_963575035.1. Classification (NCBI taxonomy): domain Eukaryota; kingdom Metazoa; phylum Chordata; class Mammalia; order Primates; family Indriidae; genus Avahi; species Avahi laniger. The sequence goes on from CAUYSK010018747.1 coordinate 46,944, forward strand.
AGGTTCTGGATCTTGTTTAAACTTTCAGTTTCAGCAGAATTTCTCTGGCATTGTTTACCAGTGGAATGGGGAGTCCCACCTCATCACTACCACATAGAAGTTTCCCCCTTGGCCTCCAATTAAATCAAAAGAGGGGGCTCCTCATTACTGCTGGATGTGGGTGGGAGTTCTGGCTCCCCACATGGTCCTTACTGACACTGCAGGAGGAGGGAGGTGGAAACATGCTCATTACTGGTTCGTAGAGATGAAATTCCTAGTCCCTACCTGGACTTTAATATCACTTCCCTGGGAGTGCTGGGACCTTTCGTTACAGCCTAGCAAGGATGGAAGTCTAGACATCCCTTTCAGCCTTTGCTGGTGTGGGTATGAATGGGCCCGCAGGTTTTCTGTGGTGTTTGGCTAGAGCAGAAAAGTCATTTTCTGTCTTGCTTGGTTGCCCTTCTTCTGGTTCTTTGGCTAGAGAGAGCAGATTTCTTTTTCGGGGAGTGGTGCTTTTCTTGGCCTCTACCCCTTGCCATTTCCTGGTTGCAGGCTTTTTCAACTTCAACTCCAGGTCTTGGCTATATGAAGCAAAATGAACACTCAAGGAACTCACCAAGGTACTATTCCTTGGGTCCAGATGTTCTTAGCCTGTATGCTTCCTCTTTCTACTTTTCCAAGTCAACTTATGTTCAGCTTACATATAATGTTCAGTGGTACTTAGAGGCAGAAACAGGGAAAAGGTTATTATCCACTCTGTTTTTCCAGAAGTAGAAGTCTCAGGGAACATATTTAAAAGGGATTTTTGGTGACACAAACAAATTTATGAAATAAATAAAATATAGGGTTTTTAAAATTCTAGCTAGTCATTTTACGATGCTGAGGATGATAGACTACCCAGAGAGATTTACTGAATAACTGACTGACAATAAATCTGCACGTTTATCAATAAAAGAAATAATATGTGACTGGATATTAGGGATAGAGTTGATACTCAGTGATTGATGTTGAGATTTATAAAGGCTATTTTTTTTCTGTATTAAAATCTTATTGTTGTATTATCTAATAGAAAAGATTGAAATTCTGTTAATAGATGCTCTATACTGTGAATTTACCTCCATTTACTTGCAAGTTCTCCTAGTCACTATGGGTTCAGAAGATTCAAAAAATAAACTTTTGATAAAATTATCTTATTTATTACAGGTCCCAGTTTTTCCAAGGGTGAAAAGAAAATCTGGTGGTTATTCACTGTTTTCACAGGTAAATTATTTGGATATTTAGCTCAACTTTTTGTTTAGATACACCCACAAAGTAGGAGAATAAAAATTAGGGCTCAGTATTCTGACTGCCATATACTTCTACAGAAGTATAAACTTAATTAAAGTTTGATGAATTTCTGAGGTTATTCACAGACTCATAAAGTCACTTCGGTAAGGAACCGTCTCAACTTCTCTGGCATAGCTGAGTTTCACAGTCCTAGCTGGAGGTCATATTCTGTACTCAGTATTTCAGAAACAGTAATTTGGCAATTGTGTAGCTAAATAACTACTCTGTAATAATAATCAGTGTCTGTTAATGACTCAAAATGCAATTAACAGAGATAATTTTTGATAATTTGAATGAATGGAAGAAAGCTGTTTTCTTTTGCAGGAGATCACAGAAAATAAGTGTCTGATTGTCAAACTGGAAGGCACAATCATTCTGCCATCCCTGATGGTTATAAAAATTGTTTATGGAGCCCTCAGTGGGTTTTTCAAAATGATCCGGGAAATAACAACAGATAAAATGTTTTAACTGAACATTGAGGCCAAGATCAAGGAATCACAAAGTTTCACAAAATTCATTAGTAAAAACAAATCATTCCTGGCAACTCCAACAAATGGCAAATCATTCTTGGCAGCAAGTGGTCAATAACATGTCATTGCCAGAAACAATTATCTATAGTTCATACCTAAGCTAGCAAACCATTCTCAGCAACTTGCCAAGTGGGGACCAGAGCCAGACTTCATTAACTGTGACAGTTTGACCATAAAAAAGAACAGCGGAAATGAAATAATAAAAAGTGAGTATTGTTATTTTCTGTTTCCCTAAAAAACCGATAACCATGACATAATATAGCTATTGTTTGGAAAATTCCCTTTTCTTCTCTGACAAAATTTTCTGGACAGATTATGGAAGCATGAAGGTGATACACAAAAGGTTGTCCTAATTGTGATCTTCCCAGACACATTAGTGGTGGAACATGACTCTCCTTGATACTTTATAGTCCAGGTTGGAAACAGGTAGGTTTATTATTTTTTTTCTCCATGACATATCACTTGCACACTACATGCACATCTGTTGGGCCCCTTATCTCTCTATCAATATATCATCCAGTAATTTATGCATCCATCCACTGCCATACCTACCCATCCATCTACCCATCTATCCACCCATTTACCTGTCTAATCATCCACTCATCCATCTATCCATCCATCCATCCATCCATCCATCCATCCGTCCATCCATTTTTTTCTAGTACTTTCTTTCTAATCAGAAAGAAACAAAATAGTAAGGGAAGAGAAGAAAAGTAAAGGAAAGAAAATGTATGAAAAATAAAAGCATATAGAGCAGGAAAAAAGAAATAATGGCATGGGAGAATAGCATAATGAAATGAAAGAAATACTATACCTGGATTCAGAATGCATTCTCTTTTTTAGCTCTATCACTTCCTGGATGTACAACCAGTGACAGGTTTCTTGACATTTCTGAACCTTACTTTCCATATTTTCAAGTTATGGTACCTTGCCTTTATTTACTTCAAGGATCAATGTGAAAGTGTCATCAGTCAATGAATATGAAAGCATTCTGTAATTATAGAGTGCAAATTAAAGTTTAGATCATTTTATAAAAACTTGCATATATAACCTAGTTTAATATGACTCAGTTATCTGTAGGTTTTCATTTTTTAAGTATGCATGCTCCTCTCAGAATTTCACCTAGTATTTGTGTGTTTTAATTTTTTAAAATTTAAATCTCTATTTTATTTGGAATTTAATAAAATTTAAATCTCCATTTTTATTTGGAATCTTTGGGTAAGTATAATATTTTATTCTTATTTGCCACATAGATCTTTAGTTATTCTAACGTCCCTTATTAAAAAGTCCACATCTTCCCTGATGATTAGAGATGTTGAGCATTCTTCCTTTCTTATTTTTCAAAAATGTCATTTGATTACAAATTGTGCTCCCCATATCCTTAGGGTTCCTTGAGTGTAAGAATGGGGCCAAGCAGGTGGTCTTGAGACAATGATCTCTATTTAAATTAGTATTTCTCCTCTTTTAAAGATTCTCTTTGAAGACAGAGCTGTCAAGACAGACAGAGTGACTTATATTATATCACTGAATAATAAATCATCCTAAAACTTAGAGGCTTAAACCGACAACAGTAATTCATTCTTCTCTGAGTTTCCTGGGTCATAAATTTGGGGAGAACTTGCTTGGATGGCTGCTACTGGCTCAAGGTCTCACGCAGGTGTGCTGAGACGATGGGTGAGTGGTACTGGCGCAGCCAGGAGCTAGTGGGGCTTCTGTTCATTTAGCCACAGGGATTCTCCATGTAGTTTCTCCACATGGACCAGTTTGTATTTTCACAATATGGCAGCTGCAGGGCAGTGGCACTGCTTCCACGGAGACTTGTTCGCCATCACTGGGGTTCCAGATCCCTAGGCTAAAGTGTTATTGCCTTTCATTACCAATACAAGAAGTAATCCAACATTTCTACCACATGCTGTTGGTTAAGGGAAAGCCACAGTCCCACTCAGAATCAAGAAGAAGAGAATTAAGCTCTGATCTAAAAAGGTGGCAAGGTTCTAGAACAGCACATGATATTGTTTTGGCCTCTTGGGAAAATGCAATCAGTCACAGATAGGTATTTACAAATCCAGATATGTAGATATAGATGTTTGAACCTATTGAACATATGAATTTATTGAATGTTTATGTATCTCATTTTCTCTCCCCCTCTCTCTCTCACACAGACACACACGTTACACACAGTTTATCAAAATACAGTTTCTGGGCCCCTTCAGTAACAAAATCATCTGAGGGCTGGATAAAATTGTTTGGCTGACATGCTTCCCACCCTCAATGATAGTTTGCATTTCATTTTCCTTAAGTTGCAACAGACTCTAGTCCCACTCCATCTGCAACGAGGTCTATGATTGTAGTTCAAGGAGAATTGCTCCCAAGTGACCCTAGAGGCTCACGCTGAGCTGCCTGAATAATAGGATCAATCCCCCTCTTCTAAGGAAATTTAGATAGATAGGATTGGTACTCCCCTCTTCTGCCCATAGTAGGGGTTACACCTGAATTCACAGAATCAGTGGTGTCTCTATCCCAACAAGAGTTGCTGTAAGTAATTTTCCCAAAGCTTCAAGCTATTCAGATACTGGTCATCATTTATTATCAGACAATTCCTAAAAATAGTTGTCATCCATATCTGGACTGTTTGCTGTCCAAACAGTTTGGGTATACCTGTTGCTCTCAACCTTGGAGATCACTGGGGAAAAATATCCCTGCCCTGGAACATAGACTCATGCTACACATAGCTTCACATCTAGTAACCCTAAATCAGGCCATCCTTTGCTCTGATTACCATGATATTTTCTTTCCCAGGGGGAAATTAAGCTCTGGTCCTTTAGAATGCCCATTATTTTAGTAGTAGAGAATTATGCACAATGAGCCTTATAAATTTCAACGTTGTTTCTATGCAAAGGACATATGTAAAAAAACTAAAGTTATTCACTTAAGGAACCTGGGAATAAAACTGAAAAACGGTGGCACACTTGTTTGTCATCTCATTCACCTTGACAACTTGCAGTCACATTATGCCTGAATGTCTGCTTAATAAAGGAATTGATTATTCACTGCAAAATTATTGGTCTTTATATTATAATTCTTTGCTTGTAGGTGCCTCAAATTTGACACGTTGACATGTCTAAACATCAGAAATCACAACCTGGCTATTCACAGGACAATGCAACTTGCGGCATTTTTCTGTGGCCTGTACACTTGTAATTAATAGCTAGGATATAAAACTAGAGGGATAGCTTTAAAAATTGGATTTCTAGCTTCACTCAAAAAATCATCAGAGCTGGCATCATAAGGCTCATGTTGCTTCTTGCCAATAATCAGTTGATGGTGAGTGGTAGCTGTTCTCTTTCTACCCAGCCAGGGGTTAATCTGCTTTACTTAGTTTGCATAACCTCCTTGGCCCCTGAGGGCATTAAGTTTGGAACACAATAAATTTTATATTTCAGATATTCAGCTGATCAAATGATGAATAGTAATGAGGCATATGTTGTAACTGGCACATCTATTGAAATACAAGGAAGCAATGAAAGCATGAAGAGTGCCACTCAATGTACAATCACCCAGGAGTAATAGTAGAGCCATTCGGTGGTAATTTATCTGTCAACCTCAATACACACCTAGGATTAGGAAGGGAAATAAATAAATATCTGAGCAGCCTAAAGATATGGCATAAAATTAATGCACTAGAACTTAAGCACTTTTCTCATAGGTGAGTACCCTAAAACCCTCATTCAACAACCATTTACTCTTATTTTAGAAAGCTTAGAAATCACAACAAAGATTCTATAAATAACCCATAATCCTCTCACATAGAATACTGTTTATGGTATTGAAAAAAATAATATTGGTACCATGTTGTACATGTACATTGTATATACTACATATCATCTTTTATAACATTTCTTTTCAATTAATGTATCCTTAATTTTCCCCATGTTATTAAGCTTTCTTTTACATGATTTTTAATAGCTATAGTATTTTGCTATATACATGTATCATTATTTATTTGGCCTAGATTTTTCTAATTTTTATTATTATTAAAATTATTTAATGAACATCCTTGATAATGAATTTTCCCTCTATATCCATGATTATTTTCTTAGCATAGTGCATGAATATAAATACTTAGTATAAAGCATTAGGAGTGGAGATTGCTAGTTTGAAAGATAGGTACATTTTAAAGACTTTGAATGCTTTGGAAAGGCCTCCCCAAAATATATGTATTTATATTCCAATCAACAATATCTGTGAGTTCCCATTGCCACCAAAACTATTAAATATATTCTCAAGACTGGGTATTATCATTTTACCATTTGGATTTCAGGCATGAAGAAAAAAGACAGAAAACAATAGAAAATACACTAAAACTAAGATTGAGAGACATATTAGTGCTATTTAAGAAAGGGGAAACAGCCTTACCGTCTTCAGTAGCTCCTGAGATTGTCTGTGGGTACAGCGCAATAATGAATATTCATAACAATGACCATGAGTCATCAAGTAAAGGTTAATTAACATTCAAATATTCCGTTTTAAAAGGCATACATTTTTAGTGATACTGTATTTTCCCTTTGGAAAAATAATCCTGGAGTATACCTGGAGCCTTAAAACATTATATTTTGATATTTTAACATACAGTCCCAGTAATTTCTGGGACTGTGTGTTAAATAAGCAATTCTTATATAGAAATGTCTCAGTGGACATCAATGTTCACTAATATATTATTTGTACTAACTATGAAATAAAATACAATAAAATAAAACCTGAAACTGAATATCCAATGAAAAGTGAACAAAAGAAAAATGTTTATTCAAAACTGTGCAAAAATATAGTCATAGCTATGTTGAATGAAGTACATGCAAAGAAATAGCCCAGAAAGAAATGTTTTAAAATATCTCAAATATTAACCACTGTCCATCCTATGTGAGGAGTGAAACTATAGATGATTATCTTTTTAAAAATTTTTCCACATGTTACAAATTTTTCATAATGGTCATATATTATTTTTATAATGAAAAGAACCAATAAACACTGACTTTAAAGAAGTATCTCCTTTAACAAAATATAGATAAGTATCCTAGCTACTACACAAAATGTTTGTTTCTGAACATTTAGTAGCAAACAGTAATACGTATTTATGAAGCTCATGAGTATGTGGATCAGAAATTTAGGCTGTTATTAACTGATCAACATATAAGCGCACAT